>JBBPBX010072978.1:0-17937 GCA_038048925.1 Garcialebias charrua | reverse complement strand
ACCGGGAGGAGACCCAGAGGAAGACCCAGGACGCGCTGGAGGGACTATGTTTCTCGGCTGGCCTGGGAACGCCTTGGGATTCCCCCGGAGGAGCTGCTCCAAGTGGCTGGGGAGAGGGAAGTCTGGGCCTCCCTACTTAGGCTGCTACCCCCGCGACCCGACCCCGGATAAGCGGAAGAAGATGGATGGATGGATGGATGGATATATATATATATATATATATATATATATATATATATTATATATATATATATATATATATATATATACATGTCTAAAACCTTTACTCAGACTGTGTTTTAGTAAATTATAACCCATAAAAACTTAGGTGGAACAGGAACCCTGTTTTAAATAGGGGATATTGGAAAGTGTTCCTAGAAATAACTAATAATAATAAAGAATAAATCACTAATAACACTAATGATGGCTCATAAAAGGGAAACAGCTCATACATTGATTAGATCATCAGTTATACAAAAATAACTTCTTAGATTTTTATATTCAAAAGCATAGCCATTTAAAGGATCATTTAAGAAGAATGAAAATTGGCCCGTTGTACTGTAGGATAAATCAGATGAACCTACAAACCACATTGCTTTGTATATGTCATTTAATAAACAGGTATTTATTTTTCTCCTGTTTGAAATGCATGTTTAACAAATCCAAATAAGATGGGGGATGCCCTGGAGTTGGATCTATTTAAAAGGTTGATTTGAAATGTGGTGGTTCTATATTTTTAAACACGATTGACTCTGACAAGACTGGACTTATTTTGGGCTCATGAACCACATGTTTGTATTGTAAATTCTTTATTTCCTACAGCGCTGTGTATGTTATTTGTACTTTTCTATTTTGTTGCACGTATGTTTAGACTTTTTCTACAGACTATGAAAAAGGTAAAGTATTTTTAAGTAAGTATAAAACATCTCCTACTACTCAATTACAATGATCATACTAATTAAAAACTTACTAATTAAAACTAACCCCTAATCATAATGAGTGATTATTTATTTTCACTGAAGAATGAAATCATTTGTGTATTATTTGTTGTTGTTGTTGTTGTTTTTTGCCATTAAATACAAATGTTTTAGATAGTAAGAATGGAATTTTATTTTAAGTTTAAAGAAACAATTATTATTATAGCCAATTAAAGAATTTAGTTTAAGTTAACAGATTTAACTCACTAAGGAGTTACCCACAGTTAGGCCTTCCCAAACCACAAATGGCCCATGGGATCAAAAGGCCTTAAAGTTTTATTTAACAATTTGCAAGTTTCTGGTGTCCAGTTCTTCTCTCAAAAGACTACAGATTTCCAGAACTCCTTCAGGAGGAGATGCCAGTGATGCCAGTGAATCCCGCCTCAAACTGGGTCCTGCTAGAGACGGCTAAAAACGAGGGTGAACAGGACCCCAACAGGTGGTGGAAAGAACACGTCGTCTTCTCGAGAGAAAGAGCAGTGCGGCTGCAGTCGGTGTACCCCTGCCAAAGGGTTTTGGAACAATCGCTGAGCCAGTTTTGAGATGGATCTGGTCAGAGCAAAGCTTCCCACTTTGTGAGGACAAGTGGGCCGACTACCCTATGCCACCCACAATTCAAGTTTGCAACCTGCTACTGTGCCCGCAGTCCATCATCTATGCCTGAATGGACTAAGCACCCAGGAACAGGCAGCTGGACAAGACTACATGAAACCACTGTCTGAAGAAGTGAAGGATGCCCATCAAACTGCCTGACGCCCTCCGCCCACAGGACAAGACACTCTGATGCCTGAACTCTGAGAGAACTGAAAGCAAAAGGAAAGATGATCCTACAGAACCAAGTCGTTCTCAACCTGCTGACTCCTCCCAAGAAAAACTGAACTTATTCCACATACAAACCCCCCCCCAAAGAGAACTGAACTTATTCCACAAACAAAGGCTCCCCCCTCCCCCAGAAGAACTGAACTTATTCCACAAACAAACCGCCCCAAAGAGGACTGAACTTATTCTACACACAAGGTGCTCTCTTCCCAAAAGAACAGAAAGAAATTATTCTGAAAACGGGACACTCCCTCCCCAGGAAAGACACTGAACTTACACCCCCCAAGAAGAAGATGGATACTATGAAGAAGAATGGTTGATCTATTTCATTTTTTAAGTTCAAGACCGCTGTTTTCGCTTTCCTGGCTGGGCAATAGTTAATATCAAAGAAATTTCAAACCAACTGAAAACTTATTTTATTTTTGTGCCCATAAAGGGCTATTTTGTTGTGTGTTTGAAAATTATTTCCCACATCTTTGAAAGTGTATTAGTTCTATTTAATTGTTTAACACAACTTAAATAGATTAGTTCTTTTTATTTGTTTAAAACAAATTAAATAGATTAGTTCTTTTATTTGTTTGACACAAATTAAATAATTAGTTGTTTTTATTTGTTTAAAACAAATTAAATAGATTAGTTCTCTTTATTTGTTTAACACAAATTAAATAGATTAGTTCTTTTTATTTGTTTAACACCAATTAAATAGATTATTTATTTTATTTGTTTAACACAAATTAAATAGATTAGTTCTTTTTATTTGTTTAACACCAATTAAATAGATTATTTCTTTTATTTGTTTAACACAAATTAAATAGATTAGTTCTTTTTTAAACATGTTATATATATGTTTTTTCTTAAAAGTTTTATTTCTTTGGAAAAACTTTGTTTTTAAATAGATTGATCCCTGCTAAAATATATTATTCCTCTTAAAACTTTGACATAAGCCATGAAATGAGACCATATTCACTACAAAGCAGTGGTGTAGTCTACGTGATACTCGGGTATATGGATATACCCACTAGAAAAACTTAAGAATTTCAGTATACCCACTTAAAAGTGCCCAATGGTACATGACATACCATTAGGTATGTAGTGGACATGACCTTGTCCACTTTTAAGACACCTGTGTACTTTTGAACTGTCCAGTGATGACCTTTACTGACCTCTCAGTAAAGCAGGACATTTAACACAATTATTCCATTAGTTATAATCTGAGGACATATAGTCACTAAAAGAGACTATTTCTATATCTTGATTTTATTCTAATGTAATCAAGAATAACTTTTCTCATTTTCATGATATGTGCTTTTATGCTGTGTTATTCTGAAATGTGTTAATTACTGTCTTCACTGCTGTGTTTAAAGGTGAAGCCTTCGGGTCACAGAGACCGGACGGTTTTGTTTAGAAACTCAGAGACAGTCTCATGAGCAGGGCTCCAGCGTTATCTGTCTTTTTTCCTAAACATTTCTCTCTGCTGCTGCTTGTAGCCTTGGACCTGATAAGGCAAGTGAACTCCTCTCTGTGTTCCTGCTTTTTAAGTCTAAGCTTTTGCTGAACGCGCCAGAGTTGCTGGGAACTTGCAAGAGATGTGAACTTTCCCAAGAGCTGGACACGTGTGGTCAAGAGCTAACGACCGGCGTCTTCAGCTAAGGACTGATAACAGGCTGTTATGAGTCTACGCAGTCTTTGAATGGACAAAGAGTTTGAATGGACGGAGACCTGAAAGCTCTCTGCCTTGCAGCTGGTCAAGCTTGGTCAAGAGCCAAAGACTAACTTGTCAGCTAGAACTGATGGACGTCTCCATCCAGTTCCCCGAGCAAAAGCTCCAAAGTTCTTAATGAACTTCCTCTTCCAACAAAAGGGGGGTGTACTCTCACTCTCTACCACAGGTAGTAGACTGTGTGGAGGTCCGAGGATCCCACACCACAGACGCTGTACTGTCCTCTGGGACAGGTACTTCAGCCATCAGCCAAGCTTTCGATGAAACCTTGGTTCAAGAGCTTTTGAGTATAGGACTACTCAGAGATGACATAGTTCTTACAGACTCAAAGAGCACCTCTTCAGTCATGAAGTGGGAAGACACACATCACAACGACAGTGACGCACCGCGGTCTGACCAGTCAGACACATCAGCGACTGCGCCGACAGTTGTGACACACCTGAATTACGCAGAAAGAGGTAAACGTACGGAGAAACGTTGGCCGAAGCCTATGAGGTTCCTGTACAAGCTTCCCGATACACTGCGTGAACGGCTTAAACCAAACCATGGCATCTTAACTCGTGCCCAAGGCCTTGACAATCTCAAGGTCCCCACCAATCTCAAAGAACTACAAAGTTTTCTTGGCGTGTGTAACTACTCGAACCAGTTCATAGAGAACTATGCAGACCTTGCAAAGCCACTGACTGAACTCCTAAAGAAAGACGTCCCATTTGTCTGGACTGACAAACAGCAGCAGGCAATGGACGCTCTTATAGACAGGATCAAGTCAGCCCCATGTTTAGTCTACCCAGACTACAACAAAGAGCTTTACTTGGAAGTGGGCTTCTCAGCTCATTGCATAAGTGCAGGTCTGTACCAAATACACGACAGAGACAAACGTGTAGTAGCCTACGCCAGCAAGACGATGGCAGGCCCCGAGTTGAGATTCTCAGACTGTGAGAAAGCTCTACTGACCACAGTGTGGGCAGTTAAACATTTCTCCAGCTACATTGGTGGACAGAAAATCATTGTGGAAACACAACACCAGCCAGTGACTTTTCTTAACAGTGAACGCATCAGAGATGGTGTGGTGACAAACTCACGTGTTGCAACGTGGCTCATGGCGCTTCAAAGTTTTAACCTAGACATACGTTATGGTCAAAACAAGAAGTCTCATCTGGGGACGGACTTGGCAATCTGCCAGAAGTGTACACAAGATGTACCAGCCACCCAGCCGCCGGTTGAGGTTAAACCCCCAGTAACTGAAGACCCGAATCACCACTTCTTTGATGACAATATCTGCAAAGATATGACAACATTGTACGTGGATGGATCTTCATTCCTCCGCGACAAGATCTGCAGAGCAGGTGTTGGAGGGGTCCTCCTCCAAGACCAAGAGCAGATAACTTTCAGCTACAAATTAGGATCTCAGACTTCTCAGTACGCTGAGATTGCAGGAATCCTAATAGCTCTCCAGATGGTAGTAGAACGCTCCATCAAGACGCTAGTCATCTGCACTGACTCTAACTATGCTCGTTTGAGTTTCGCTTGTCACCTTGCTGTGTGGAAACAGAACGGTTTCCTAACAAGCGACAGAAAAGTGGTCAAACACAAAGAGCTTTTCATGGCATGTGATCACTTGGTGACATCACACGACTTACAGATCTACTGGAAGAAAGTTCCAGGTCATTCTAGAGTCCCAGGCAATGACAAGCACTACAATGACATTGCAGATTCCTTAGCCAAAGAGGGAGCCGACGAAGGTCCTCTATGGTCCTTCGACTCCTCCTGGTTGATCAAGACTCTGTCAAC
The DNA here is from genome assembly GCA_038048925.1 of Garcialebias charrua. Lineage (NCBI taxonomy): Eukaryota > Metazoa > Chordata > Actinopteri > Cyprinodontiformes > Rivulidae > Garcialebias > Garcialebias charrua. The sequence goes on along the minus strand of JBBPBX010072978.1, from coordinate 12,630 downwards.
ACAACCTGCTGTTGAGGTTATGGCAGTCACACGTGCACAGGCCGCGGACAAACCTGCTGACAACGCAGTCTCCGTACGACCCGCACTGACTGACCCTGACATCATCCAACTTCAGAAGTCGGATCCTGCTATCAACTCCATGATACTGTATCTGACTGATCCGGACAAGAACACTCCGTCTAAAGACGAACTGGATTCCGATCCAGACCTTAAAGTCCTTTATCAGCTGCGCAAACAGCTTAAACTACTCAAGGGCATCCTGACTTTCGCTCATGGACCAACGTCCTCACCTGTGTTCGTGGTTCCCCATGACCAAAGGGGGGTGATGTTAGTTCATGCCCATGATCTCCCGTCCGCAGGACACAAAGGAGATAAAGCCACGCTGACGGCATTAAAACAAATTGCCTATTGGCCTGGAATGAAAAAGGATGTCAAGGACTACATTGAAGGGTGCGTGGTCTGTGGCCAGTTTCAGCCAACCAGACCACTTCACAGAGCACCACTGCAAAGCAGAGGCATTGCATTCCCATGGTCTGACCTCCAGATCGACTGGGTTGGACCACTCACTAAGAGCTCTAGAGGAAATAAATATTTTCTCACGGTAACCTGTGCATTCACCAAATGGGTAGAATGCCTACCAGCTCCTAACGACACAGCACAAACTACTGCTATGTTGTTAATGAATCATATATTCTCAAGGTTTGGACTTCCCCTTAGGGTGAACTCAGACCAAGGTACACACTTCACAGGTGAAGTGATGAAAGAACTGTGGAAGACGCTAGGCGTCAAGGCCAACTTTCATGTCGGCTACCACCCACAGGCTTCAGGCCAAGTCGAGAGAGCAAACAGAACTGTGGTGAGTATTTTGAAGAAATACGTGGCCGCAAATCACAAGGACTGGGATGTGAAACTCCCTCTGGTCCTCATGGCCATAAGAGCCACTCCACACACATCAACTGGCATCTCTCCCTTCGAGATGATGACCGGTCGACAAATGACTCTCCCTCTACACCTGTTGTACCAACCAGGCGACGCCGTCATGGCGACAGCCTACACTACACAACAATACATGAAAGATTTGAATGTACACCTCAGAAACACTTTTGCTTTCGCCCAGAAAAACCTGGAAAAATCCGCTGAAGGACGCAAGGCGTACTACGACCAGAAGGCCTCTCACAATGAACTCCAAGTGGGAGACAGAGTCTGGTACTATACGTTCGCTCCAGCAACCGGGAAAGGAGGGTCCGAGACCGGAACTCTCGCCCGCAAACTAATGCCCAGGTGGACTGGACCTCATCTGATAACAGACAAAGTGTCCTCAGTCGTCTACGAAATCAAAATCAGCAAAGGCCGCAAAGAGCCAATTGCTAAATGGGTACATCGAAATCAGATCAAACCTTACAAGGCGTTCAATGACTCCACAAAAGACAAAGATCTCACAAACACACCGACTTCATGGGATAATAAGGTCGTCCAAACGCAAGTTAGTAAATAAACTAATCAGGTTTAAACTACCGTACTTTCCCACCCTATAAGTCGCATTGTCCAATTTGAACTTAGAAACGCTAAGCCTAAAACCCACAACAAAAACTAACCTTAACAACCGTTTAAATCCACGAGATTTAATTTGACCTCGGTCATAAAGTTGAGACCTGTTTTCTTGTGTGTTGCACTTTGGAATCTGACGACAGGAGTGTGTCGAAGCAGTGAAACGTTTGTTTCCTTGTTGTTTAGTCATTACTGTTGTCATTAGTTGAGATATTGTTTTGGTTCTGAACACTCCCAGCCAAAAAGGTTTTGTATTAACATGGGTTAATGAATGATATGGATTTAACTATGCCAACATGCAGTTCGTTTTGTTAAATCTCAATCGTCGAAGAGTCAATGTAGTTTAAAGCTGCTCAAGGTACAATAAACTACACTGGTCTCATAATTTCTAAATTGAACCGATTCGATCGTTTCTATTCTAGATTACCTATTCATTTTGATGAGTCTCGCCATAGACTTCAAAATTTATTAGGAATACCAAATCCTACGTCGTTCGTCTAAAAGACAACAGACATTTAGATCAAACTATATTTCATTTTTATTTTAGTTTAACCTAAACTAAGTAATGAATGGAGGAATAGTTTGGAATTAGAGGCCTTCGTTACAGAAGCCCTCCAAAATTTTATAGGTATAGATCCCTATATCTAATTTACAGCATTGATCCACCCCTTAATTGGTAAGTGTAGCTGTTCTAAACCATGATAGCTTACATACCAGGTGCATATAGGTAAGGCTTAATGTAAAATCCCAATCATAAGCCCACCTTAAAAAACCACATAATTGCATGACACATAGAACCAGAGTGGCACTGACTGGAAACCAACCAGCCAACAACCTTCGATGTGGGGACCTGCAGCTCCAACGCTTGGTCTTCAACCTTCATCCAAGGGTCGCCTCCTCTGCGTCAATCGAGGGATCCCCTCTACATGCTGATTATGAAAACAATTGTTGCTGATCAATCAACAAAACTAATCGTTGTGGATTTACTGCTGTGGGATTACCGCTGTGGATTATAAGACTTTGTTTTCCAAAGGATCACAGACTTTGTTTTCCAAGAGTTAACAGACTCAGTTTTCCGAGGGATTAAAAGCTTACCGCAATGGGATTACCTACGAACAGTATGGAAGTTCCAAAAACTTTATGGGATTATAATTTTTGATTTTTTCTTTTCCACTCGCCGGATTACTTCAAGATCAGAGACAGTTCAAGGTTTCCTTTCGTGTTGGACCCCATCCCCAACGACTGGCGATGGCTTCCAAAAGGGGGGAGATGTAGTGGACATGACCTTGTCCACTTTTAAGACACCTGTGTACTTTTGAACTGTCCAGTGATGACCTTTACTGACCTCTCAGTAAAGCAGGACATTTAACACAATTATTCCATTAGTTATAATCTGAGGACATATAGTCACTAAAAGAGACTATTTCTATATCTTGATTTTATTCTAATGTAATCAAGAATAACTTTTCTCATTTTCATGATATGTGCTTTTATGCTGTGTTATTCTGAAATGTGTTAATTACTGTCTTCACTGCTGTGTTTAAAGGTGAAGCCTTCGGGTCACAGAGACCGGACGGTTTTGTTTAGAAACTCAGAGACAGTCTCATGAGCAGGGCTCCAGCGTTATCTGTCTTTTTTCCTAAACATTTCTCTCTGCTGCTGCTTGTAGCCTTGGACCTGATAAGGCAAGTGAACTCCTCTCTGTGTTCCTGCTTTTTAAGTCTAAGCTTTTGCTGAACGCGCCAGAGTTGCTGGGAACTTGCAAGAGATGTGAACTTTCCCAAGAGCTGGACACGTGTGGTCAAGAGCTAACGACCGGCGTCTTCAGCTAAGGACTGATAACAGGCTGTTATGAGTCTACGCAGTCTTTGAATGGACAAAGAGTTTGAATGGACGGAGACCTGAAAGCTCTCTGCCTTGCAGCTGGTCAAGCTTGGTCAAGAGCCAAAGACTAACTTGTCAGCTAGAACTGATGGACGTCTCCATCCAGTTCCCCGAGCAAAAGCTCCAAAGTTCTTAATGAACTTCCTTTGAGAAACATCTCGTCTTGAAGTCAGCCAGAAGCTGCCACATGTTTCTGACGGCTGACGCGGATCCGAGGAGACGTTGGAAGTAAACGACCAGTTCAGACGTACGAGGGCCGGAAGGACTCCGTGCACCTGGGAGGCTGGCAATATCTTTATCAGACGCATCGTCAAAAGGTAAAGAGCGGTTTACAAACGTACCTGGGATTTAGCCGAAGTCGGATGGAATGTGTCATCTCTGGTTACACTCGAGATAAATAACTTAATCTCTCCAACCTCTTATTCCTCCTACTCTTTCCCCTCTCTATCTAAGCTGGAAACTATATTTTTAAGCTAAAAGAGCCCACAGACTAAATATGTTAACATCCAATATTTATGTCTGTTGTGTTGAATTTAAGTGTGCTGACGTTTTAAATTGAAAGAAAGTGAAATCATGTCAATCAAGTGTAATGGTGTTAATTTAGTTGATTTATTCTAAATAAATGATAGTGTCTCTTTGACATATCAAACTAAGTTAACGTCTTTGTCACTTAATGGCTCTGTTTATTTATCCATCATAAAGATCACAGAAATATTGAATAAACTGAAAAAGAAGAGAATCCGTGAATTTACTATTCAATCTGAATAAGTAAATTAATTAAGGTAAAAAGGAGGTCAGTATTAAACTGACCCCCCCTTTAACCCCTTTACAGGTACATGTCATTGATACGTTAAACGACAGTTAAACACTTCTGTAACAATCTATTGGTGTGCAGTGCTTTTCTTTGATACTGTTTTATAAATTATACAACATGTTTTTTAATACAAAGCCAGCTGTTGTACAAAGTTTGTTGTTCATTTATTCAAATATAAGCATCAGAGAAATTTGGAACTGTTCAATATGCTTAAAATCAAAATAAATTGACGGTTACACTTTACTAACCAGTGTACTTTGGTTTCTAAGCACGGTATGCCCACTACAAAAATGTAGACTACACCACTGCTACAAAGTTCTATCAAAACTTTATTTCTCTCAAACATTGAAATGAGTCATGAAATATGACAACCATCACTACAGAGTTCCCCAAAACTTTATTTCTCTCAAACCATCCTTCTTTAGTTTTAGCAGGTCGCTTTCGTAAATGAGCCCATGAGGTTCAATAAGATTTACCGGACTAAATAAAGGTTGAATGAAAAAAAAAAAGATGATCCTGAGTTGTCGGGACGCCACTGTGGAGGCAACGGGGCGGTGGGTGGTATGTGTTTTTTACCCCTAATTTGAATTTGGCCTTGGGGTTGGTTTCCATACCACTCACATAATTAAGTAATAATCAGTTTATATGATAAGAGGATGGAAATGTTAGAGAGATTCAACAATTTATCATATGAAACTTCCCAGCTCACTTTAAATCAAAGGTTCTCTGTTCACTTCAAAACATCCTTAAGACAGAACAAAGTCTTTAAGCTTTTTTCATGGTTGGACAATGTTTTACATTACTCCAATGTTTTGATTATATGTTCCTGCCTCAAACAGAATCCTGACTCCAGTTTATCTGTATGATGTCAGAGTTTCTGTAACTTGTCAAACCCCACCTCTTTCTCTTATAAATTCTTTCTGAGACCAGAAATAAATTCGGATATGTGCTGGAGTGTGTTCAGAGACTAAACTAGTTTCAGAAGTACATTACAAACAGTGATGTCACTAACGCGTTACTTAGTGGTCGGACCACTTTTTTCCAGTAACGTGTAATCTAACGCGTTGCTATTTGAAAATCTAGTAATCAGATTAAAGTTACTCACTCCAAATTATTGTGCGTTACTTTTTTGCCATTTTCTGTAGAACTGTAATTTTATTTTATTTCGCCAATGCGTCTCGGGGGGAGCGATTTAAAAAAAAAGACAGGAGTGACGTCAGTCTATGCGACCGCCCGGTGTCTTGTAGCACACGTTAGCATTAAGCTAGGTTTAGCATCTCGCTGCGGTCTCCTGTTTGTTTGGGAACGTTGTGACTTGTTAAAAACACGAGCGCACATCCAAAACGGTGTGTGGACTTTGTTTCACGGAGACTGGATCTGCAGCAGACAACACGTCTAACTTGAACGGACTTAACGACGTGATCCGAACGTGAACGAGGAGCAGCTTGTAAACACTGCTAACAGAGCAGCAGCAGCATTAAAACAGCCTTCAGGTAGGTCAGATCAGTCAATAACACAAACTGTAGGACATTTTAAAGCTCTGGATCTACGTCTGAAATGTTGTTGTTGCTGTGCAGGCTTTAAATTAACTGAGCGTCTCTAAAACGTCTTCCATCACGTCCATCATGTCAACACCAGCCAAAAAGTTCATCACTTTATGAAAAAACTGATGTCAACAAGTCCTGGAGCTGAATAAATCCCTGCCCTGATGATGACCGAGAGATCCAACCACAAGAAGAGGTATTGTTCTTTTATTAATAATTAACCTTTTTAATTTAAAATGATAATCTTATTAACTATTTTTATTTTTTTACCTGTTTGTGTTATTTCCAGTCTGAGACAGAGGAAGCAGCTGTCTTTTTCCTCTTGAGGGACATCCACCTGCAGCTAAGAAGCGTGTGATGATGACCCTGATGCATGCTCAATAATCCAGGTAGAAAAATCTAAAAATGCTAAGTCTGGTCCTCTGGACATTCAAAAAACAAAACAGAACAAAAAAATTGTAGAAACGTTTTATCTTTTGTCCAAAAGACTTCCTCAGTCTGAGATGCTGTATTCATCTCAATCTTATAAATACTGTAGCACCCTCTCACAGTGGATGAACCAGTTTGCTGCTGACAGCTGAAACCAGCTGCTCATGCAAGGAGGACCATCAGCCTAACAATGGATAGTTAGCAGCACCCTGATGGTTGTTTGCTATTCACAGAGGGCTGAGTGATACTAGCAATAACAGCATTGTAAGAGGGGGACAGTTGAACCTGGAGGCCTCCACCTCTGTTTAATGATGGACGGTTTCTTTTCACAAAGATGGCCTCCTTTACTCCTCTCTCAAACCATTGTTCCTCTCTATCAAGGATGTGAACATCTTCATCCCTGAAAGAGTGACCTCTGGCCTGGAGATGAGTGTAGACTGCAGACAGGGCCGGATTTAGGAGGATGGGGGCCCCTGGGCTTGAGTCATCTTGGGGGGCCCATATATATATACCGGAGTGTGTGTATACAGTATATGTATGTGTATATATATATATATATATATATATATATATATATATATATATATATATATATATATATATATATATATATATATATATATATATATATATATATATATATATATATATATTTGTTTGTTTGTTTTGCTTTGGTTCAGATGATGAGCAGAAAATGACTGAATAGTAAGTTTTCACAACTTACAACTTTAATATGCCAGTTGTCACAAACTACAAACAACCCTGAACTGGTTAAATACAAAACCACATGTTAGGGTTTGAAACTAGAATATGATGCTTCCATCACAAAATAAAATCACTGAATAGCTATTGTTGCCTGGACTTCAACACAAACTTCCCTGCAACACGCTTGCAGCAACTTCATTTTTTCTCTTCCCTTGTTTCTTCACCTGGTTTGGGGGGCCCCAGCTCCATTTCTTCTACAGCCGCCCCTGCTTTCTCCTACACCAGCTCCTTTGCCTCCGTTCCTGCACTTTTTATTTCTCCATTCACCTCCACCTCCACTTTCTCTTCCTTATCACCAGCGGTGGGTGGGGGACCGGCTGCGCGCACCCCCCCCCGCCGGCAGCGGGAGGGGACCGGCCGCACACACCCCCTCCCTCCCCCGCCGGCAGCGGGAGGGGACCGGCCGCGCTGAAGCGAATAAAAGATAAAATCATCCAGTTTTACATAAAACCTAACAAGAACAGTTTTCTCCTTTGTGAGACAACGTGTTTGAGACTATCCGTGCACAAAAAAAAACTTAGGGGGCGGGTCCGGAGGCTCTGGGGGCCCCTAAAATTCTGGGGCCCCGGGCTCAAGCCCCTGTAAGCCCCTGCATAAATCCGGCCCTGACTGCAGAGTCCTGACCTGATGATGTTGATCTTCTGTGCTGGGCCATCCTTTTGGCCAGTGGCTCATGCTTTTATTTATTTTCATACAAACGTATTGTTTACTTGACACATTTTCAAAATAAACATTTTATAAGTCTTTTTTGTAAAAATATTATTTGTTTAGTGAAGTCAAGAAAGACTACTGTATTTTGTTTTTTGAATATTTATTAGTAATTATTTTATTAAAACATTTAAATTTTTTATGTATTGTGACAGAGGGTTCTTGTCAGCGGCTGCTGAAAGTAACTAATAAAGTAACTTAGTAATCTAACTTAGTTACTTTCCAAATCAAGTAATCAGTAACTTAACTAAGTTACTTTTCCCAAGGACTAATCAGTAACTTAACCAAGTTACTTTTTCAATGTAACTATGCCATCACTGACTTTGCAAAGTTCATAATCTGTCTAACTCAATTCTCTTGTTTATCTTGTGTGGTTTTTATTAAGGTAACAGGTGTTTAAAATCCCCATCAGCTTTTATTTTGAAAGGCACAAAATGACAAGGTGTCAAGTCACCTGCTGTAAACTGTACTGCAGTGGCGTGGACCACAAACATGAGCTCCAGTGTTCAGAGAGGAGTGCTCCATGGTTAAAAGTGTATTATTAAAGTGTAAGCTGCAAACAGTTCCTTAGCACCTGGTTGATATGGGAACAAGGTTGGTATTGGGAGTTTTGTTGTGTAAATGTGTAACTGCAGTCAAAGGCATCTCTTACATATTTAATTCATTATTCAATATTTAGTTAAAGAGAGCAATAAATATTATTTGATATGAAACATTCAATAATAACAGCTGGAGTCAAAGGCATCGTACATATTTACCGGTAATTCATTATTCAATATTCAGTGAAAGAGAGCAATTAATATTTTATATGAAACATTCATGAACAACCTTCAGTAATTTGTGGTTAAGGTTAATTTTTGGGTTAAAAATGCATTAAATGGGGGAACTTTATCTTTTGTTCTGCATGTCACATTGTTGCCCTCGGGGTAATAATGATTGGTACACTTGGAGAGCTACACAACCATTGTACTGCACGTGTCTGCAAGAGACTACTTGCAAAAAGTGTTTTTTTGTTTTGTTCTTGTGAGAAGAAAATGTATGAGGTGTCTTTATCCCTCTGGAGTTAATGTAGCCAATGAGGTATGATTTATTGTTTCACTTGTCTTTTATTTATGTAAATCCTCTATTTTCTGTGAGCTAATTTAGATCTGTGCTTTCTTTTTAGTTCTGACAGATTTTGGGAGCATCACTTCCGCTCTCGGCAGAGCAGGTCACATCTCTTTTTGCTCCTACACCTCCCTGTCCCCCCCCCCTGCTTCTGCATTTGTCTCGTCTGTAACTCTTCAGCGCTCGCTCTAACCAATTTGGAATGGATTTATGTGCGTGGACTGTTTTCTGGGCTATTTCCTCTATCGATAAAAAAAATTCCGCGAAGCGCACCGGCCAGGGAGAGCCGGGGAGCCCCATCGACACGCGTGCGGTGAGCTACATTATGGACTCGAGGAGCAGGCTAATGTAACTGACCGCTCTTTCTGTCGGGGACATGGAATCTTTGTGGATTATTGGGATACTGGTGGCTGTTTCTGCCACTGAAGGCTGAGGAGGACCGCCGCGATCTGCGTGCTGGCGAGACTTCCGCTCAGCGAAAATGCTTTGATCCAGGCTATGATGACCTTCCCAGTTGTTGTGCGGGCTGAACCGCATGGTGGGAGAAGCGGTGACTGCCGCGGACCTGCGGTGTGTTTGGAACTCGTTTACAGCCGTCCAGATTCAAACAGGGCACATACGGAAGGATCTTGTAGCTTGGAACCTCTCTCGATTCGGCGATTTGGACCCAGAAACAGCACCTGGACTTAAGACTGCAGTAAAAGTACACTGTGGCCTGACTGAAAAAATAAAGCAACTAATCTAATCTGGTCTCTGTGCAGCCTTGAACTGAAGGCTGTCTACAAATCTTCTCCTGAGCTGGGAAGCTGAAGGGAACTCGCTGCCCTCCCCCACCCCTCCCCCCAGAGGTCTCTGTGTGTGCGTTCTCAGATGGAGCCGGGCTGAGACCTGCGAACTGTGCTTATCTGGAACTGATTACTCACAGACTTTACCTCCCGCCTGCCGTCATAATGCATCTTGTCCTGTCTAATATGTGCTAAAAGCTGGTAGAGTTTTTTTGGACTTTATCATGGAGTGTCTCCTGACAAATTGTGATAGATTCTTTTTTTTTGAATACCACGTTCTTACCCGTTTGTGTCTATTCCTTTTTCCATATCTGATTGTTGCGGCGCGGTTTCATACTGCTGCGGCTTCGTGCACTCGCCCCTATCTTAAGACGGATGTGCGTAATCAATTACGTTGTTTTGTGCCCCGGTGCAATGACAATGTCAATAAAGATATATTCTATTCTATTCTATTCTATTCTATTCTATTATATCAAGCCATGTTGTCCACAATAAATGTCTGTTAAAACCCAAGCACAATGTTGAGCCTTGACTGAACTCGAGAGGAGTAACAAAATGTACAGGTATTTCACGGAGTATACAGGTTGCTACTAGTTTTTTTTGTTTATTCATTTATTCATTCACTGAAATGAAACAATAGAAACAAAACAAATTCATCAAAAAGAAAAAAATACCATTGACTGAAAAGGGTGCAGAAAGAAGAAGAAAATAAATTCTTATATCTGCCCCTTATTTAAAAAATAAAAATAACTCTGGCTTGAACAATCCCTAAAGTGAAAATAAAAAATCTGGTATTCTTCACATGGTATCATACTTTCCTAATGATTTTAGCTTGATCAAACTTCTGCATCACCACTAGTGGTGCAGAAGTTAGAGAAGGTGGGCCTATGATCGAAAGGTCGCCAGCTCATCTCCCCGTACCGACTACATCAAAATGTGGGTGGATACAGACAGTTGCAATATGGTGCATCTTATTTTATTTAATGGTACAGTAAAAGTTAAAAGCTACATACAGTACTGTACTGTTGGAGATGGTATTTTTATTTTGTATATTGTGTAGCTCTTACGTTGTGTTCACCTGAAAGTCTGTTCAATAAAAGGATTGTAAACCATCAGTTTGAGAGACCATCTTTTCAACAGGGGACACTACACTATTGCCTTTCATAAAGGTTCCTGAGCACTGTAAATAAAATCACTTCAATTTTATTCTTGGTCTTGGAATTTTGTTCACCTCTCAGTCTTAGATTCTGAGTATTCCGTTAAACATATCATCAGCATAACATCCATCCATCCATCCATTTTCTTCCGCTTATCTGGGGTCAGGTCGCAGCGGGTAGCAGCTTAAGCAGGGAGGCCCAGACTTCCCTCTCCCCAGTCACTTGGGCCAGCTCCTCCAGAGGAATCCCACGGCATTCCCAGGCTAGCCGAGAAACACAGTCCCTCCAGTGTGTCCTGGGTCTTCCTCAGGGTCTTCTCCCAGTGGGACGTGTCTGGAACACCTCATCAGGGAGGCGTCCAGGAGGCATCCTAACTAGATGCCCGAGCCACCTCTACTGGTTCCTCTCGACGTAGAGAAGCAGTGTTCTACTCTGAGTCCCTCCCGGATGACAGAGCTTCTCATCTATCTCTAAGGGTGAGCCCAGACACCCTGCAGAGAAAACTGAAAGTTATGCACCATAACTCATGTTCCCTGAAGGAAGGGAACGAGGTGCAACATACTTGCTATGGGAATTGCGCCCCCGCGCGATTACCTGAAGGAATATACTCACGCCTTTACGGCTAGGGGCGTCACTGCCGCGCCAGAGGCCCCGCCCTCTGGCTACTTAAGCGGCGTGCGCCCCTCCATCTTCCTCTGAAAAGTGCACTTCACCGAGCTTTCAGCATTGAAAAGGGCCAGTTATGTTGTACCTCGTTCCCTTTCTTCAGGGAACATGAGTTATGGTGCATAACTTTCAGTTCCCTTTCAGTCATGTTCTCTCGGTGCAACATACTTGCTATGGGAACGTAATCCATTCACGCCCTTGAAATGCTCAGTAAAATGCATGCTAGAGTGAACGTCTGCCTCTGATCAGTAGGCATCCCAAGGCTACTTTCTACTGAATGTTAGAAAGAACAGCCTGAGTGACGTCACCTGCAGTAACATCCAAACTGTAATGCCTTGCAAAAGTATTCAAGGAGCTCCAATTCGCAGCAGCGCAGATGTCTGCAACTGATACGCCCTTGAACAATGACCAGGAAGTGGCAAGGCCCCTAGTGGAGTGAGCATGTACTCCAGAGGGTGCCTGCTGACCCTTGCTACTGTAGGCCCTCTTAATGGCCTCAGTCACCCAGTGTGAGAGGCGTTGTTTTGATAGGGCTCTCCCGGTAGCAGGTGCTGCAAAGCAGACAAACAGTTGATTTGTTCTTCTCCATTCGGCTGTTCTCTGCATGTAGGTGCGTAAAGCCCTCACTGGGCAGAGAGCCTGTAGCCTTTCCTGATCCTGGTTCAGGACAGAGGCAGGTGGAAAAGAGGAGAGATCAAAGTCTAGACTCCTATAGTTCAGGGTCCAGACCTTGGGGGTGTATGCGGGATTAGGCCTCAGTGTGACCTTTGACCCATCTGGGGCGAATCTGGTACACATTGGATGTACAGATAATGCGTGGAGGTCACCCACACGTTTTGCCAAGCAAAGTGCCAGGAGTAAGGCCATTTTATGATAGTAGATCTATTGTAGTCTCACTCAATGGCTCGAATGGGGGGTCGCATAGAGCCCCCAAGACCAAACCGAGGTCCCAGCCAGGAGTCAGGATCCTGCTGGGTTGTTTAGATTGAAGAACACCCTTCATAAATCTTATTATGATAGGGTGTGCTCCAGGTGTCCTGTCTCCCCAGCTTTCATGACAAGCAGAAATAGCTGAAAGGAAGACTTTAATCGTTGAATGAGAACGACCCTTCTCCAAGAGATCCTGAAGGAAGGTCAGGATTTGGACCAGGTTGCATGCATGAGAAATAATATTTCTTTATGAGCACCAGGCCTCGAAGATACGTCATTTTTAAGATTGTGTT
>JBBPBX010072977.1:0-11844 GCA_038048925.1 Garcialebias charrua | reverse complement strand
ATTAGAGCTGTCATCGGGCCGGAAATCCACGGCCCTACCCTACCCGAGCCCTAAGTTTAATTACCCAAGCCCGAGGGAGCCCGCTGATTTCCTAGAAATCACCGCCCGACCCGACCCTACCCGATTAAAAAAAAAAACAACAAAAAAAAAAAAAAAACACTACGTTTATTTATTAAGCTTTTACTGCGTTCTCCCACTCAGCAAAAGAACTTGATGTTGTTCTTCTTTGTTTTGATGGAGGAGGAGGAGGTGTGAGCGCGCTGCTCGCAGACAGTTTGCTGTGGAAGCTTCAGGAATGTCAGGAATGCGGCAACTTGTTCCGCCGCAGAGAGCAGTGTGCGCGGACGTGAGCGTGCACCTGACGCACGTCAGCTGGTGACATAATTTTGAGCTCGTTAAAGTTAGGCCACAGAAATAATGCAACTCTCTGCAAGTCGTGGATAATAATTTTGCGCTCCAGCACTTCTGCATGACATGTCGCGCAGAAACACCTGCTGCGGAGAGTCTGTGTGAGGAGGACTGGCAGTGTTGCTTCAGTTTCTCATTCCAGAGACAAACCAGGTTGGTGGGATATTTGTCACCCTCCAGTTCTCTCTGTGCACGGTAAAATGGTTCGAGAAATGTCACTAAAAAGTCCAGCATGTCGGGGGAGACGCTGTCAGGCGCGCGCCGCGCGCCTGCTCTCTGGCTGAGTTGCCAATTTAGTGGCTGCGCGCTGCGGTTTTCACCATCTAAATTCACTCTATTAATTATTTCCTCATCAATAAACTTACTGCCTTATATTCTTTACAAGCAGATTAAAACAATTTTATATTGTGTGCATTTTTATTTAGTTTTGTTTGTGCTGTATGATTAAAAAAACCACATCAAAGCCCGAGCCCGACCCGCGGCCCGCCAATCAAACCAAAAATATGGCCCGAGCCCGACCCGAAGTCGGGTCGGGCTCGGGTAGGGTCGGGCTCGGGCAAAGAAACGACACCTCTAGTGTAGATATAAAAGTAGTGTAAATGTAAACAGTAGTAATAAATGTAAACAGTATTAATAAATGTAAACAGTGAATGTAAACAGTAGTATGACTATAGGCAGTGATGTAATACAAACATTAGTGCAAATATGAGAAGTAGTGCAAACTGAATGAGCACATGACCGAGAGTTTAGTGAATAACCCGTTTGATGACACAGAGTCCAGTGTTAAAAACTTTGTGTTGTGTAGTAATGTGTGAGAAAGTTTTTTGTGTTAAGGCATTTTTTTGTGTTAAGGCATTTTTTGTGTTAAGGCATGTCTGTTATCACAGACATCTACACCTCCAGATGTAGAAAGCCACCTGCATCATGAAGGACCCCACTCACCCAGCACACACTTTTTGCCCCACTCCCCTCAGGACGGAGGTTGAGGAGCATTAAATGTAGAACCACTAGACTGAGGAACAGCTTCTACCCTGAGGCTGTTAGACTCATGAATCTATAACCAGAATAATCAGTGTCACATCATGTTGCTGCTGATCTGTTTCATGTTGCTGTGTTCATTCATACCCATCTGCTCACACAGACTCATGTTTGTGCTGCTGTTCTATTCTTTTTATGCTATTAGTGCTTAGCATATTTTTAGTTAATGTTTTTCTTAGTTCATATCTTATTACTGTTTTTCTTTCACATTTTATTGTTGGATGTAACTGGTACTGTTTACACAGTTTCGTTCTACCACATGTACCACATGTGGTGCGAATGACAAATAAAGACACTCGGACTCTGACTGAACTAAATACGTATTAAAACAAACAGATTATGACAGATTTCTCCTGGGGTTGCTCTCCTTTGGAAGTTTACTGGGCATGCCTAGAAAACTTCCAAAGGAGGAATGAAGAAGGAGGCCCTGGGGCAGACAGACCCAAACCTTGCTGGAGAATTCATGTGTTCTCTTTAGCCCAGGAATGCCTTTGGATTCTCCATAAGGAGCTGTAGAGTGTCAGCAGGGAGTGGGATGTCTGGGTTTCCATTCTTAAACCTGTTGCCTTCATGACACAACAATAGTGTGTCAGAAAATTATAACTTTATTTAAATAGATTCAAGATAATATCCAATTCAATTCAATTCAATTTATCTACCGTATTTTCCGACCTATAAGTCACAGGTTTTTAACTAATTTTCATGTCCTGTGACTTATAGGGCGAAGCAACATATTTAGGGATTTTTTTCCATATTTTTAGACCAATTTTTGGCTGAGATATGACCTTTTCCATTCATTCTGACAAAAAATAATGGAGCTGTACCACTTTCGGCCGCTAGGGTCCACCAACCATTCCCAGCTCATGTGTCTGACAGAAGCCTCCTCTGCTCGGACTCACTCTAGCCCCTTTCATAAGTCAAATCCGTGCAATTGCCGCACAGACCAGTCCGGCTTTAATCCTTCCCGGGTCATTCATAAGACCACAGTTGAAGGCGGGCAGGTCCCGCTCACATAAATGTGTTCATAAATGAACCCGCAACGCAGATCCAAAAGAGGCGTGGAGCAGAACTCAGCTGAGCTGAACTGCACTGCGACGTATTTATTGTGGGACAGACGTCAGACGTTTACAAGTTGTCGTTTCGTGTCATTTTTAATATTCCCTTGTTAATAAATCTACAGCTGATGTTTCCCTCCAGCGCGCGGGCACATACAGCTCCTTTGCTGCTCACAGAGAGAGAGAGAGAGAGAGAGAGAGAGAGAGAGAGAGAGAGAGAGAGAGGGAAAAAAGAGCGAAACTAACTTTTACAAGTTGCTGTTTCGTGTCATTTTTAATATTCCCTTGTTAATAAATCTGCTTGTTGATTAATCCTGCGGTCACTCACTGATATCATCATATTCTGAGCGCAGATCCGCGGGTTGCATTCACAAGTGGGTCTGCCCGGCTCGGGTCCGGATCTGAAACTACCTCTGCTCGTGGATCAGGGGCGTGTCGTGTTATTAAATTATTCACGTGAGTCCGACTGTTAGCTTAACGTGGCTTTATTCCTCAACACACTGAAACGAAACCTCAGACATTCCTGTCCCTGTCTGATGACGTCACACTCGTGCGTCTCTCTATTAAATATACAGTTACACCACATCTCCCCTTTCTAGAATCAATGGGTAGACTGCCATTGATCCTGCAGAACCTTAGGGGATTATTCTGCCCCTGTGGCTGGAAGGTCTGCTCCTATCTTTACCTCGAACCCTGTTCACACACACAACAGACACACATCAGTTACTCTTAGCTTAGAACACTAAATTTTCTAATAGAATGTCAGGAAATAAAGTCTGTGCTGTCTGTGCCAAACTCTGAACTCTGAGACTTGCACATTTACATTTAAACAGTGCCAAAAAAACCAACAATAATGAACGCAGCATGTTCATTTAAAGTAACAGACACTTTCTTTTTTTTTTTTTACTTTGAGTCTTGCACAATCTGCAAAATTTACAAGTCTAATCTGATTGGTTTTACCACCGCTCTCCCAGACCTGGTTCTGAAAGGAGTGGATGGTGTTTCTGGAACATTCAAATGCGGTGATGTTGCTGGTGATGCTGCAGCAGGTTGTTTTGGACTCCCCAGATTATGTTCAGCTGCACCGCAGGTACTCTTCTCCGGCAAAGGCTGCATGGCTACAAGATACGCCGGTTCCTCCTTATGATCCCGTGGGATCCCTCCACCAGATATGAGCGGGGTGTCGTGTGACTTCCAATGACAGTACCAGCTGCCCTTTGGTCTGCAACCCACACATTCTGTCCAGCTGCCAGTCTGTTAAGATTCTGTGCCCGGTGTCGCTGATTATAACGTTGAGCATCTTTTCTCCTTCTCTCCTTTTCCTTCTGTAAAACAGCATCTCCATCAGGAAGAGCAGGATTTAGCAATGAGGGGAAAATAGGCACAGTGGTGCGGAGCCTCCTTCCCATAAGGAGGGGCGGCCGTGGTGTAGTGGTAATGGCAGTCATCTCCCGATCGGAAAGTTGGCGGTTCGACTCCCGGGACCCGCACCATGTGTCGTTGTGTCCTTGGGCAAGACACTTAACCCTGAGTTGCTCCCGGTAGGACTGGAAAGCACCTTGCATGGTAGTCTGCCGCCACCGGTTTATGAATGTGTGTAGCATTCAATATATGTGTAGCACTTTGAGATTTTCAGTAATGAAAAGTGCGTTATAAATTGAATTAATTATTATTATTATTATTGCGCTGGACTGTATCCATTTTGGAGTGGGGTAACCCTGTAGGCAAGCAGAGCGAGGTACGGATCATCAGATTTTTTCAACAGCCCCTTCACCGTCTGTACTGCACGCTCAGCTTCTGCATTCCCCTGAGGGTACTTCGGGCTGCTGGTCACATGACGGAACCCATAGGACTCTGCAAACTCAGCAAAGGCTGCTCCAGAGAACTGTGGCCCATTATCAGTCACTAAAGTCTCACAGATCCCATGACGTGCAAAAATTGACTTCAAGTGGAGGATCACATCGTTAGACCTTGTGGGGTTTAGAAAAGCAATCCCCACATACCTTGACATGTAGTCCACCACTAGGAGGTAAGTCGTGCTCCCTAGCATAAACAGATCTGCTCCGCACTTTTGCCATGGTCGCCCTAGAAATGGTGTTGTCATCAGGGGCTCCCTGTGGTTCTGTCTCTCCTGGCAGCATGCCCTGCAGTTAAGAACTAACTCGTTCAGCTGCTGGCTGAGGCCTGGCCACAACACCGACTGCCGTGCCAGCTCCCCACACTTGACCACACCTTGATGTCCTTCATGCAGTTTTGCAAGAACATAATTTCTCATTGTAGAGGGAATAATGAGTCTTTGTCCCTTTAGCAGTAGACCATCCTGAACTGTAATGAAGGATTGTTACGACCCGGCTCAGCCAGGAGAAGGGGAGGCAACATTAAAAACCCAGATGGAACAAGGTTGAATAAAAGTAACAATTTTAATTGGTCAGCTTAAAATAAAATGTAAACTTTAACAAAAGGAGGGGTACCAATTACAACAAAGTTTTACCATCAAGTCCATAACAAAATTAAAGTTAACCAATTGAATGAATACTCAACACCAACTTTACCAAGAGTCAAAACAAAAGTAAACAAGTAAGCCTTCTAACTTTCTTTAAAGCTTCAGTATGTAGCTTTTTTTATGAACATATTTCTTCACTCTGTCACTACCTCCTGACAGACTGATGTTAGCCAGGTAATCTCTGAAAAAAATATATATATATATTGTCCCCTTGCTTCTCCAGGTGGTAAATAAGCATTTCTAAAAAGAAAAGGTGACCCGCCATTTTCCAGCCAATAAAAACAGAGTTTGTAACCAGCCAATAAAAACAGAGCTTGAATTTGAATCAGCCAATAAAAACAGAGCTTGAATTTGAAATTCAACAGACCACAAGGGGGCAGAGCCACATATGGCTCTGAGGGGGAGGGATCAGAATGCTTTGCCTGTTGAAAATATTTCTAAGTTCTGCAGTTCTACAGAAACTGCATACTGAACCTTTAAGGGTTTACAAACAACAACTACAAACAGCAACAGTAGGAGTTAACTGTAGGCCAAGGCCAAAGCCAAACAATTCAGGTCAGGAGACCAAAGTTCACAGACACAGAAGTCCACACAAGAGGCGAGCTGCTCTAAACAACAGCCGCCCTGAATGGCAGGAGAACTCGGTTTAAATAAGTAGGCCTCTTCTGTGGTTGGAGGAGCAGGAGGTGAAGAAGCCAACCAGGATGCAGATTGATGTCCATTGGAGAGGATTCAGGAAGTGAAGCAGCCAATCCCAGATGGACCACAGCACAGCTGAGTCAACAAACAACCTGCAAACACACTGCTCAATCAAATGGCCTCAGGCCATAACACAAAACAACATACAAGGCCACTGGCCGTAACACCTCCCCCCTTAAAATACAGAATACAGAAACCCTCATGCACAAAAATGTTCGTATTCTTATCCTAACTTCCTCCTACTTTTGTTCGTACGAAGCGTTCGTACGAACATGCCACGTCAGATCCAACAAAGTCTTCTATAGTCAGGAAATGTGTGTATATGAGCTGTGTAAATAATGATGAATCCCACCTGTTCTATTCACGTGCTCGTGCACGCGAGAGGTTATTTACATAATTCCCACCCCTCAAAACACCATATAAGGATATAGTTTCCTGCCACCGCGAGCAGGAAGTGTCCATTCATTCCGGCTTTTATGCGTCAGAAAACACACAAACGCGTTTGGCGAATTAAAATTGACTCGCCTTTGATCATAGTGTCAGCCCCGGATCTGAGCGCAGACCCACACAGAATACAGATGACATCAGTGAGCGCCCACAGTCAACAGGCAGTTTATATTAAAAATGACATGAAGCAACTTTCGCCTTTCTTCTCCCCTGTCTCTGCAGCAGCGCTGTGTGTGTGTGTGTGTGTGTGTGTGTGTGTGTGTGTGTGCCGACAGAGGCGCGTGGCGCGTTGCGTGGCACACCGGGTGGTCGACATGAGTGGGGGCGCGTTGCGTGGCACACCGGGTGGTCGACATGAGTGGGGGCGCGTTGCGTGGCACACCGGGTGGTCGACATGAGTGGGGGCGCGTTGCGTGGCACACCGGGTGGTCGACATGAGTGGGGGCGCGTTGCGTGGCACACCGGGTGGTCGACATGAGTGGGGGCGCGTTGCGTGGCACACCGGGTGGTCGACATGAGTGGGGGCGCGTTGCGTGGCACACCGGGTGGTCGACATGAGTGGGGGCGCGTTGCGTGGCACACCGGGTGGTCGACATGAGTGGGGGCGCGTTGCGTGGCACACCGGGTGGTCGACATGAGTGGGGGCGCGTTGCGTGGCACACCGGGTGGTCGACATGAGTGGGGGCGCGTTGCGTGGCACACCGGGTGGTCGACATGAGTGGGGGCGCGTTGCGTGGCACACCGGGTGGTCGACATGAGTGGGGGCGCGTTGCGTGGCACACCGGGTGGTCGACATGAGTGGGGGCGCGTTGCGTGGCACACCGGGTGGTCGACATGAGTGGGGGCGCGTTGCGTGGCACACCGGGTGGTCGACATGAGTGGGGGCGCGTTGCGTGGCACACCGGGTGGTCGACATGAGTGGGGGCGCGTTGCGTGGCACACCGGGTGGTCGACATGAGTGGGGCGGGGGCCGCGCGCGGGTCGCGCAAGGTGGTGGACGTGGGGGGGGGTTGATGCCGCTTTAATTAAACCAATATGTGTGGTTGCATTTAATTGTTTAAACTCGAAATATTTTCTAAATAACGAAATATAAAGTTATTAGTGGAGAAAAGGCAGTCTGGATGACAGCAGACTGACGCTCCTAAAATATACGACAGGTCTGGACCACACGTAGATTCTGTTCGTATCTGAAAAAAATCCTAGGATACGAAAACATTGTTGGATGCCACAAATGATCCCAAATCACTCGCACGCACAGTATACGCACAAATCTGTGCGTACGAACGGTTTGTGCATGAGGGCCAGTTACACTAATGCCATTCTATTTCACAAATGCAGTCTAGATAATGCATCAGCAAAGATGTTGGCTGCACCCTTTTTGTGTCTGATGTCAAGATTGTAGTCCTGTACAATTAAGGCCCAGCGCATTAGTCTTTGATTTTGATTGTACATGCGCGAGAGAAAAACGAGTGGATTGTGGTCGGTGTACACTACAATGGGAAAGGGACTAGATCCCAGATACACTTCAAAGTGCTGAAGTGCCAGAAGCAAAGCCAAAGCTTCCTTCTCAGCCCAGTATGACTTTAGTGCTGGTTCTTTATTGATTTTTGTAGGCCAGCCTTCTTCGCATGGCTGTATCACGTGCGCGCACACACTGTCCCTCTGCAGCTGGTCCTTCAGTTCTTCCAAATAGGTAGTACTCGCAGGTAGATTGCTCATTACCATATCTATGTAGATGTTTGTGTCCTCAAACAGCTCTTTGTCTGTGGGTGTTTCACCTCTTTCAACCGGTGCTCGTGACAGCGTATCTGCTGTCCACAGACATTTCCCTGCCACATGTGCTATAGAGTAGGAATAGTGCATGAGACGCATTCTGAAACGTTGGATTCGAGGAGGTAGGGAATCCAGTGGTTGCGACCCCAGGAGACTTAAAAGAGGCTTGTGATCCGTCTCCAGTTGGAAATGTTTCCCAATCAGGAAGTTTTGGAACCTCTCGCAAGCCTAGGTCAGACCCAGTGCCTCCTTCTCCACTTATATCTTTGCTCAGTTGGTGTGAGAGACCGCAATATATATGCTATCGGCTTCCACTCCTCACCCCATCTTTGAAGCAGCACTCCTCCTAGCCCGTATGATGATGCATCCGCTGAGACTTTGCAGTCCCTTTTAGAATCATACATAGCTAGAACTGGTGGTGATGACAGTGCCTCCTTCAGATTTTGAAAAGCCTGCTCGACGCCCCACATCCAGCAGTTATTTTTCGACAGGAGATCACATAAGGGTTTGTCTCTCTCCGCCAGCTGTGGAATAAACTTGCCCATCTGATTTACCATCCCCAAAAAGGATCGTACTTCACTCACTGTTGTCGGCTCTTTCATCTTCTTCACAGCTTCAGTCTTGCTTGGATCTGGGCTGATGCCGTTGGCAGAGACCACATGACCTAGGAAACTTACAACAGTCTTAGACAGATCACATTTTTCCATGTTCAACATGATACCTGCCTTCTGGATTTTCTGTAGAACTGCATGCAGGCGAGTGTCGTGCTCCTCTTGAGTACAATCCCACACCAGCACATCATCATGTGGCACACCACTCCTTCGAGCCCTTCTGTGACTTCTGTCACCATCCTGTTCTGAAAATGCTCAGGAGCTGATGCTATGCCAAAAGGTAAACGTTTGAAGAAAAAACGTCCAAAAGGTGTGATGAATGTTGTTAGTTTTGCTGAATCTTCTGTTAGGGGAATTTGCTAAAACACCATATTAGCATCCAGCTGACTGAAAATGTTGGCTCCCGCTAGCTTTCCAAGTGTTTCCTCCACTGATGGTAGGATGAATTTCTCTCGACACACTGACTCGTTCAGTTTGGTTAGATCCAAACAAATTCGCACGCCCCCTGTCTTTTTAGGCACCACCACGATGCCAGCGCACCAGTCCGTTGGCTCCTCGCCTCTACATATCACACTGAGGCTTTCCATGCGGGACAGTTCCTGTCTGACTTTGTCTGTTAATTGCAATGGGATCCTCCTTGGTGTTTTTAGTGAGAACGGTTCTGCCCCTGGTTTTAGCTTTATGGCATATGGCTGGTGTACCTCTCCAAGTCCACTGCATAGTTTTGGGTAGGTTTGTTTTAGTGACTCTATGTCAACACTGTCTAGGCGTGCAACTAGCCCCAGCCTACAGCTCACAGATCTTCCCAACAATGCGGTGTGCAGGTGGCGAACAATGTACATCTCCTCCATCTCTTCTTTCCCACCTCTCTTTTTTTTAAATTTTATTATTTTTTACATTTTTGGGCGCTAGTGGCCTTTATTGGAGAGGGAGAGGGCGAAACGGTAGAGAGGGGGGAGACACCACAGAAAGAAGCTCGTCGGGTCTGGGACGTGAACCCGCGATGCCTGTGGAGAGGCTCAGCCTCCAGCATATGTACCGCCCGCTTTATCCACTGCCCCAAAGCGGCGGCACATTCTTTCCCACTTCTCTTAAGCAGCAGTCTGGCAACGCCCACAACATCAAGTGGACTCCTGCCTGGCCCCAAAAGTGGTTTAGAAGCTTTTTGGAGCATGGGTGGACTGTCTTTAAATATGTTCTGAAACACGATGTGCAGCAGAACAGTGACGTCAGCACCTGTATCGATTTTAAACGTCACCTTTTCGTCGAGAATATTAATTTTCACCATCCAAAGCTCACCATCTATTGTGATACTACCAAGAAAAATGGCGTCTTCATGCTCTTCCTCCACCTCATGCACCGACTTGGGTGTCTTGCACACACGGCTATAATGCCCTTTTCTGCCACATGTGTGACATTTGCTTTCA
Source organism: Garcialebias charrua (assembly GCA_038048925.1). Taxonomy (NCBI): domain Eukaryota; kingdom Metazoa; phylum Chordata; class Actinopteri; order Cyprinodontiformes; family Rivulidae; genus Garcialebias; species Garcialebias charrua. The sequence goes on along the minus strand of JBBPBX010072977.1, from coordinate 1,883 downwards.
TTTGCAGGACAGTCGAGTTTAGGATGTGATGGAAATTTGCCACATTTCAGACTGTGACTGTGAAGCTCTTCCCTTGCTGTTTTGCTCTTTGACCTGCTGAGGTTTATTTTTAGCAAACTTGCCATTTTTGTACTCTCTGATTCTGTCCACAAACTTAGCATCACTAGCCTGTGCTTTGGAGTCTCCTTGCAGTGAAGCTTGCTGTTTTTTCACTTCCTCGCTTTGACGTGCCATCCTCACTGTCACGATCCGCGCAGGAGCTGGACTCACTGGACGAGCTGGACGCCAGGGCCGGTTTTAGATGGAATCTGGACCTGGACCGGCCGGCGCCGACGGAGGAACCCACAAGCATGATGACCAGATGGCTCGGAAAGACAAAAATGACAATTAGTGAACTGCACAAACATCACACAGGATAAATCACTGAAGGAACAGCAATTACTTACCAGGCCCCCAAAGGGGACCCTTGGTGCAGACAAAGCTCAAAGCAGACCAGCAGATCATGACACCATGGGAGGACAATGCTCAATTAACGTCATGTGCAAGGACTTTCCTCTGCAGCAACCCAGCTCCTTCTCCTCTGAAGTCAGGAACCCAACTGCCTCTTCATGTGAAGTCACAGAGACTAAATACTGATCACTAATGAGACAAGAGGAAGACACCTGTGGACAATTAAGAAGAGAATCAGGTGAGAAACAGGTGAAATCCTCACATACCCCCCTCTCCACGGATGTCCCATGACATCCAAGAGAGAACACAGAGGAACACGGATGACACAGAGGAACACGGATGTCACTTGACACCCCTCGAGGAAAGACGGAGGAACCAGGACTACGTCTCCAGCGCCCCCAAAGGAGCGAGGAGGACAGCAATACATTACCCACAGGAAGACAGGAACTCTGGAGGCAGTTGTTGTGTTAGTAATTGAGCATTCTGTCACGATCCGCGCAGGAGCTGGACTCACTGGACGAGCTGGACGCCAGGGCCGGTTTTAGCTGGAATCTGGACCTGGACCGGCCGGCGCCGACGGAGGAACCCACAAGCATGATGACCAGATGGCTCGGAAAGACAAAAATGACAATTAGTGAACTGCACAAACATCACACAGGATAAATCACTGAAGGAACAGCAATTACTTACCAGGCCCCCAAAGGGGACCCTTGGTGCAGACAAAGCTCAAAGCAGACCAGCAGATCATGACACCATGGGAGGACAATGCTCAATTAACGTCATGTGCAAGGACTTTCCTCTGCAGCAACCCAGCTCCTTCTCCTCTGAAGTCAGGAACCCAACTCCCTCTTCATGTGAAGTCACAGAGACTAAATACTGATCACTAATGAGACAAGAGGAAGACACCTGTGGACAATTAAGAAGAGAATCAGGTGAGAAACAGGTGAAATCCTCACACTCACTGCTTTATCTAACGTAAGTTCTGCGTCCAGCTGCATGCGTTCAGAGAGCCCTTTGTCCAATAGTCCAACAACAAGTCTGTCTCTGATTAGCTCGTCGTGTAACACCCCTTAACAAAAAGAAGTATACTTTAAGTATATGTTGTTAAGTATACTTAAGTATATAAAGTATATGTCTCTAAGTGTACTTTTAAGTATACTCGCAGTTTACTTACAATATACTTTTTTGGGACTAAATTGGCCCATTTTAGTATACTTTAAGTATACTAGTAGTATCCAAAAAAGCTAAGTCTGGTCCTCTGGACATTCAAAAAACAAAACAAAACAAGGCAAAAAAACAAACAAAAAAAAAAAGCTGTAGAAACGTTTCGTCTTTCGTCCGAAAGACTTCCTCAGTCTGAGAAGCTGTGTTCAGCTCAGTCTTATAAATAGCACCCTCCCACAGTGGATCAACCAGTTGGCTGATGACAGCCG
>JBBPBX010072976.1:2630-17937 GCA_038048925.1 Garcialebias charrua | reverse complement strand
AGAGTCAGAGTCAGAGAGAATTTATTGTCATTTGCACCGCATGTAGTACATGTGTTGAAAACGAGATTATGTACACAGGGTCCCAGTTACATCCAACAACAAATGCAAGAGAAAAACAATAATAACATCTAGGATTAACTAAGAGAGACATCAGCTAGTAATACACTAAGCCCTAATGTAGTAGAAAAACATCATTATAAACAGCAGCACGAACATGAGCAGATGGTCACAGATGAACGCAGATAGTCACAGATGAACGCAGCAACAAGAAACAGATCAGTATCAACATGATGTGACATTTTGCAGTGTTTATTCTTATTATTTATTTATTCATGAGTCTGACAGCCTCAGGGTAGAAGCTGTTCCTCAGTCTAGTGGTTCTACATTTGATGCTCCTCAACCTCCGTCCCGAGGGGAGTGGTGCAAAGAGTGAGTGTGCTGGGTGAGTGAGGTCTTTCATGATGCAGGTGGCTCTTTTTCTGCATCTGGAGGTGTAGATGTCTGTGATGGTGGGGAGACTGACTCCCACAGACTTCTGTGCAGCCTTCACCACTCTTTGTAGAGCTTTCCTCTCTGCAACTGTGCAGCCTCCATGCCACACGTTGATGCTGGAGCACAGGACGCTCTCCACTGCACACCTGTAGAACGAGGTGAGGACTGAGCTTCTCAGACCAGCTCGTCTCAGCCGTCTGAGGAAGTAGAGTCTCTGATGACCTTTCTTGATCAGGCTGGTGGTGTTATTGCTCCAGCTGAGGTTATCATTCAAGTGTACACCCAGGTACTTGTAACTGGAGACCACCTCCACCGCAGATCCACCTATATACAGTGGGGTGTGGGTGTGTTTGTTCCTTCTGAAGTCCACAATCATCTCCTTCGTCTTCTTCACATTCAGGTCTCCAGTCCATCACGGGGAGACATAGAGACAAAAGAGACAAACAACCATTCACTCTCTCACTCACACCTAGAGACAATTTAGAGTTATCAATCAGTCTAACATGCGTGTTTTTGATCTGTGGGAAGAAACTGGAGGACCTGGAGAAAACCTACACATGCACGGAGAGAACATGCAAACTCCACTCGGAAAGGTCCCCTGACAGTACTCGAACTGGCAACCTTCTCGCTGAGAGGTGGCCGCTCTACCAACTGTACCACCGTGCCGCCACAAATCAACAAATACAGTATATAATATTGGATCATTTTCTTCAATAAATAAATGACCAAGTATAATATTTTTGTCTCGTTCGTTTAACTGGGTTCTCTTTATTTATCTACTTGTAGGACTTGAGTGAAAATCTGATGATGTTTTAGTTCATACTGATGCAGAAACATGGACCAGCTAGTAGCTGAGAGATAGCAGCGGTGCACGTGGCGCCAACATTAAAACACACTCTTGTTTCTCTCTCTCTCTGTTTTCCCTGTAGAGAAAAAAGATACCGTTCTTCGACAGGTTCGTCTGGACCCCTGCCACTTGCAACCTATTTTTGACGACATGCTGCACATCTTGAACCCAGAGGAACTCCGCGTCCTCGAGGAGATCCCAGCAGCTGAAGACAAGCTGGATCGACTGTTTGAGATCGTGGGAGTCAAAAGCCAGGAGTCCAGTCAGACCCTGCTAGAGTCCGTCTACAGCCACCTACCTGACCTGTTGTAGTACAGGACCAACACCCATGTTGGGAGGGATGAGTCGGACGCAGTACTCCTGAGATTAGCTTGTACTCATATTGGATCTGACACAGTACAACTCATGCCACTTACTGTATGTATCTTTGTTCCTGCAGGGTTTTACTTTATCTGCTGCTACTGATGAGGCTTAAAATCCTATCTACATTACTACTTAACACTTTCTCTTGTATTGTATTTATACCTTCCAAGCATCAGTACTGTCGTCAACGTTACACGGTCGACTGTTCGAAGAAGTACTGCTAACCTTATGGATGAAACTCAAAGTCTGGATGAGTTGTGTTAAAACGTTGTCCTCGCAAATGGCACTTTATTTATCTTCAAGGGCAAATGCATTCAGTTGTAAAGATATTATATTGTACCAATTCTACGGGCTTCTCTTGCCTTTAAAATTAATTTACTGTAAAGATATTCAAAATCAACTGATAGAAATGATAACCGACTGGACGAAGGGGAGCCCTACAGAGACTGGGGTACATAAGCTATAACTTCAAACAACGCTGGCATCATTGTGTGAGAATGGTTCTCGTGAACCACAGTCTCTTGTCTGCACGGGTAGTACTGTGGGTGGTCAGTGCCTGAATGTGCTGCTCTGCTTTTCTTTCTGCCTACATCATTCAGCTGTCTGCTTGTGGGCTAGAGGATGATCTGTTTGCTCATAATAATAATAATAATATTGTCACATTTGTCATCTGTGTATGTTTCCATACAAGACGAAATTAGTCTCTGCATTTAACCCAACCACCACCAGGTGGGGCAGTGGGAAGCTATTGAAAGCGCCCGGGGGGCAATTTGGGGGTGAGGTGTGCCGCCCATAGACACCACAAGGTATGCCGTGACTGGGGTTCGAACCTGGGTCCTTCGGGTCCCAAGTCGGTTCCCCTGCCTCTACACCTAGCCTTATTTAAACGACTCGGAGCTCTGACATGTTCCATGTATCAGAATAATGGAGGAGCGAAGGGAGGTTTGGAGGTTTGCAAGGTGAACTACCACAGCATCCTTCTCTAGAAGCTTAGGGCAGGGTACAATGAACACCAGTAATGCCTGTGTGCATACTGGTACTGGTGCAGTGTTGATAAAGTGCTCTTATTACATTGTGGAGCTTCCTGTTGCTTCAGTTTGCAGATGTTGGTGTCTTGGTTTATATTTCAGGGCAAATTTAAAAATATGTTATTCAAATGAAGTTTCCAGTTATTAGTTGCTACGTGTTTTATGTAGTCGATATTATGTTGATTCATTCATGTTTTTTTTTTGTTGGAAAAAGTTAGCTATGTGAATATGGATGATATATATATGAATATATGAATATTGGACAGCACTTACCGTACATACATCCATCCATTATCTTTACCCGTTTCTTCCTTTTTGGGTTGCGGGGGTCACTGGTGCCCATGTCCAGCAGTCACTGTGTGAGAGGGGGTGGACACCTGGACAGGTCTCCAGTCCATCACAGGGACACATAGAGACAAATTAGACAAACATTCACACTCTCTCTCACACATAGGAACAATTTAGAGTTACCAATCAGTCCAACATGCATGTTTTTGGTCTGTGGGAGAAAACCCACACATGCAAACTCCACCCAGAAAGGCCTCCAGCCGAGAGTAAAGGCTGAAATACACTTGAGCGTCCTCAGGTACGCCACTCTACGCGCGCATTTTGTGCGCATGTGTTTTGCTGCTATACTTCAGAAACTATCAGCTTTCAAACGCTCGCGTTCTCCTTGTTGTAATATGAGCAGCTGCGCACGGAGGGGACTCAACTGAGCTCGCTGATTGGTCACTTGCTGACACGCCTACTGAATTGATTGACAGCTTTCAGTCAGCTCAAAGTGAAACCTCGAGAATGCATCATGAGCAGCTCGCTCAGACTTCTGCGGTGTTCTGATACGGTGTTTCTACTATATATGTTATAAAAAGTTCTCTCAGAAATAAAAATAATAACAGGGAGCGCTTTTCCTGCAGCACACAGCCCACCAGGGATATTTAAAACATCGCGCACCCAGGTAGGACCTGAATTCATTCATTTCATTCATCGAGTGAACGGAGGAAGAAGCGGTTACTTGACTTTAGGCAAAAAAACAAAAGAAAAGGCCCGATCAGCGATAAAGAAGGGGAATTTATTTCATTTGTGTAACATACAAAACAGTCCGGCGCCGGGGAAGTTTATGGTCAGACACCGCGCATCGCGCACGTGGACGTAAAAAAAAGCTTTGCGCGTATGTGCCCTGAGGGGCTACGCGGGGCTACGCTTTTGCCTTGGCGTACGTACGAGGCGTATAGGCGTATCGTGAGGACGCTCAAGTGTATCTCGGCCTTAACACTTTCAGCACAATCTGTGTCCTCATTGACCTCCACACAAGCTCCACCACATCTCTACAAAGATAATCAGACTAAATCACTCCACAGACTAATCAGAGCTTTACATCAGTCATACATTGATGGGACACACATCAAGGTTCAGTGTCAACACTTGTGACATTTGGTGGAATAAAACCCCAACACTGTCTTTGGAGGACGACAGCATCACTTACCCAGTCACCCACAAAAGCACTTGTTTATTTTTTTGTGTTTTCCATTTTTAGTGTGATTCTTTGTTTTTTTGCGTTTTCCATTTTTAGTGTGATTCTTTGTATCAGAAATATCGTTAGCATCAAGATTTTTTTTATTTCTCATGGGCATTTAGATGTTTCTGCATACTCACACGATGACCTCAATGGGATAGAAGAATCTTCTTGAAATCTGCCTACTGGTGTTGATTTCTTTGAAGAAAATAATGGTCACTTTCTTTCACATTTAACACGAGCAAAAACACATTTCACCTAAAAATGCACCACCAAATCAAACAACAACAAAACAATCACTGCTTGAAGAATATTTTCACCATCTGGACTCCTGAGGTGACAGTTAAAGCTTTTCGCTCACTGGTTGAACGCACATGGAGAGATGATGTAACTCAAGACTGTTTCTAAGTATTCAGTCTTGGAGAAATGAAGTACAGGTTGTGTAGACTGCAAACATTTGAAAATGACAGTAATGAAGAGAAGAACGTGTGAAGCTGCTGTCCAGCACATCGAAGTGATTCAGGCTCAGGATGCTGTTTGTGTATGAGGGTGAGATATGAAAGGCATACACTGAGTGGATGATTTTAAAAATGGTGACATTCATAACCAGTGAATTATTATGTAACCTGATTAAAAATCAACAAATTAAAGCTGCATTTTTCTAAACTGTGCAGTGTTGTTTTATTTAAAAATCTTTATTTTTATACATATAGATACTGATTCAGACATTCTTTGTCATTCGCACCTCTTACGGTACATTGGTGGGACAAAATTATGTACACAGGGTTGGATGTAACTGGGAGTTACATCCAACAATGAAATGTAAAATAAAACCAGTAATATTTTCATTCAACTTTTATTCAGGCAGGTTAATCCCATTGAGCCTCGAGGACTAATTTACAAGAGAGACCTGGCTACAAACAAAGAATGATGACAACAGCAACAGTAGATTTTCCTTGGACAATCAACAATAGACAATCATAAGAGAGACATACAGATTTTTTTTTTTTAACAAGTTAAAACAAAGATCTCAAAGTAGCAAAACAGACAGATTATAAGGTAAATGTAGAAAATCAAAAAACAGGAACATGTCTGCATTGGTTTTTGCCAGGATTCCAACAGATTCTTAAAGCCATTTAGAGAAGTCAAGGTCGAGATCTTCAGATCTTTTTGTAAGATATTCCAGGAAGCAGGAGCAGAGTAGGAGAAGGCCCTTTTGCCAAGTTCAGTCCTCACTGACGGAACACTGCAGGTAATCATGTCCTGAGAGCGCACGCTGTAGCTGCACTCACGCAGAGACATGTAGGAGGAGATGTATGAGGGCAGCAGACCAAGAAGTGATTTAAAGATGAAAATGTACCAGTGGAAGAGTCTGCGTGAGGTTAATGATGTCCAGTTAACCAGTGAATACAGGGTGCAGTGGTGGGTACGATAATCACAGCCAGTTATGAATCTTAGTGCACCATGATAGACAACATCCAACATCCGCAGGGTGCTTGTAGGAGCATTCATGTAGAGAATGTCACCGTAATCAATGGAGGGAAGGAAAGTCACAGATACAAGGCGTTTCCTAACATTCAGTGTTAGACATGATCTGTTTCTGAAAAAGAAACCCAGTTTAACTTTCAGTTTCTTCACTAGGTTTTCCACGTGGAGTTTAAAAGAGAGATGCGAATCGACCAGGATACCCAAATATTTATAGGAATCAACAAACTCAATAGGGACACCATTTGAGGATAAAATCAGAGGAAGAACTGCTGGGACCGACTTCCTATTTGAAAAAAGCATCCCTTTGGTTTTATCAGCATTTAGGACAAGTTTGAGATGGAACAAATCTGACTGGATGATGTCAAAAGCAGATTGCAAAAGCTGGAAAGCCTTAGCAACTGTTTTAGCTCGACAATAAACAACTGTGTCATCAGCATAGAAATGTAAGGATGCATCAGGGATGCTCTGACCTACATTAGCTATGTAGATTGTAAAGAGGGTTGGTCCTAAGACTGAGCCTTGTGGTACACCATTGTTGACTGTTAAATAACTGGAAGAAGTACCATTATGTTGAACACATTGCCTCAGATCGGAAAGATAGTTGGAAAACCAGCCAATGATGTGATCAGAGAAACCGATATCTGAGAGCTTATGACACAAGATGTTATGATCCACAGTGTCAAAAGCTTTAGACAGGTCTAAGAAAAGTGCAGCACAATAATCCTTAGCATCCAATGCTTCAACAACGTCATTAAGAACCTTCAGTGAAGCAGTCGTTGTGCTGTGTTGTTTCCTGAAACCAGATTGATGGAGAGGTAAGATGTTAAATGAGTCCAGATAATTTTTGATCTGAGAGTTTATCAGTTTTTCTAGAACCTTGGCTAAGATGCAGAGTTTAGAGATCGGTCGATAATTGTTCAGTGAGGTGGGGTCACCTCCCTTCAGCAAAGGAAGAACAAAGGCTGTTTTCCAAGCATCCGGAATGGAGTTTTGGCTTATGGACAGGTTAAAGATGTGGGTCACTCACAGGGACTGTGATTATGAGCGGCCATACTTTTTTTTCTTCCCCTTTTATAGATGGTCTCCCTTCTCGCCTTACAGCCATCCTCTTCACAGGGACTGTGATGATATGAGAAGCCATCCTTAAGAAATAAGGTGGAAGTTCATCTGGACCTGCAGATATTTTAGGATCAAGGTCTTTTAACAGTTTATTTACCTCACTGACTGAGAACAGAGAAAAAGAGAAGGTGTGATTAACTGAGGATTGACTTGTAGGAGAGTTTTGATTTGTAGAAGTTTGATTATTAGGTGAAGTGGCTGATTTTCCATTAGTAACTGTGTCAAATAATGAACTAGAAGCAATGTTTGTTGAATTAGTTCAGGATCTCATACGATACCATACCAGTTTATTTATAAAGCACTTAAAAATACAGCAGCAGCCGTCCGAAGTGCTGTACAAGAATAAAAACAAGCACAAAACAATAAAAACAATCAATCTCAATCATATAAATATCAGAACATCACAAGTAAAATAATACAACATTAAAACAGAGATGTGAACTCATTCTGGTTTAAAAGCCAATGAAAACATATGTGTTTTTAAACGAGTTTTAAAAACAGATATTGATGGGGCCTGCCTGACCTTCAGTGGCAGCTCGTTCCACAATTTAGGAGCCAGAGCTGAAAATGCTCTGTCTCCTCTGGTCTTATAAAAGGTTTTTGGGACTGCTAAAAGCATCTGGTCAGCGGATCTGAGAGCACGTGATGGCACATAAAGTTGAAGCAGTTCAGACAGATAAGAGGGACTAAAACCGTTCAAAGACTTAAAAACAAACAATAAAACTTTAAAATGGATTCGAAACTGGACAGGAAGCCAATGAAGGGACATTAAAACTGGAGTGATGTGCTCACGTCTGCCTGTACCAGTCAAAAATCGTGCAGCAGCATTTTGTACCAGCTGCAACCGAGAAAGCGAGGCCTTATTTACTCCAATCAGAAGAGAGTTACAATAATCCAGGCGTGAAGTAATAAAAGCGTGGATTACTGTCTCTAAGTGGCGTCTAGAAAGGAGGGGCTTGATTTTTGACAGGCGCCTCAGATGAAAGAACGAGGACTTAACCATGCTGTTGATGTGACAGTCCAGTTTCAGGCAGGGGTCAATTTTCACTCCTAGATTTGTCACAATCGACTTTTCATATGGGGCCAAAGAGGAAAAATCAAAAGTGGTGGGACTGTCAGGAGCACTAGATTTAAAGACCATAACCTCGGTCTTTTTATCATTAAAATGGAGGAAATTAAGCGCCATCCACCCTCTAATGTCACCAAGACAGTCCAGAAGAGACTGCGTGGAGCCATTTTGTTTTACAGGAAAATAGACTTGACAGTCATCCGCATACAAATGAAACTGCACACCATGCTTTCTGAAAATAGAACCGAGTGGCAGAAGGTAAAGTGAGAAGAGAAGAGGACCAAGGATAGATCCCTGGGGTACACCCCAGGGGAGGGCAGCAGATGCAGAGGTAAAATTATCAATCTTCACACTGAAACTTCGATTTGAAAGGTAGGACCTAAACCACTGCAGAGCTGAGCCAGTGATGCCCACCCATTGCTCCAATCTGGCGATAAGAATTTCATGGTCGACTGTGTCAAAAGCAGCTGTTAAATCTAAAAGCACAAGTAAAACACAGTTTCCAGAATCCAGCGATAAAAATATATCATTAAAAACCCTTAAAAGAGCAGATTCAGTGCTATGGTAGGTTTTAAAACCAGACTGGAAGACCTCCAAAATTTTAAATTCATCCAAAAAGTCCTTCAGCTGGGTGTAAACAACTTTTTCCAATATTTTTGAAATAAAAGGTAACTTTGAAATTGGCCTAAAGTTGGACAAAGAGGTAGGATCAAGGCCAGGTTTTTTCAATAATGGCTGAACCACAGCATGTCTAAAATTGCCTGGCACCACGCTAAACATTAAGCTGCTATTGATCAAATTTAGAACAAAAGAGCCAACTGTAGAAAATACCTCCTTAAGAAAACAAGGAGGTACAACATCAAGGGGGGAACCTGATGGTTTCATACTGGTGACAATTTTCTCTAGGTAGGAGAGAGAAATAGGCTCCAGATGATCAAAAAGTGCAGGACAGGGGACCAGGATGGAAGGGTCATGGGAAGGAAAAGAAATACAAGCCCTCGTGTTCGTAACCTTGTCCAAAAAAAATTGAAGGAACTTATCACAAAGTTCTTTAGATGCTTCAATAGGAACCGGTTCATGTGAATTTAGGACCGTGTTGATTGTATCATAAAGAACACGGGGAATGTGAGAGTTGGCAACAATAATGTCAGAGAAATATTTGGCTCTGGCTGTTTTTACAGCTTGTTGATAGCGACGCCAACTCTCTCATGCTTATTTGACACAGGAACAGAGTTACCAAAAAGTTGTGATGGGAGGTCAGATGATTGGGGGGTGCCTGAGAGAGATTTGATGTTTTTCCAGAATTTTTTAGGGTTGTTTAGATTGTTGGAGGTCTGAGATAAGAAATAGTTACGTTTTGCAGCATTGATGGCAGATGTGCATTTATTCTTCTGCTGCCGAAAATTCATCCAATCAGTGTCTGAGCCAGATTTTCTTGCTGCGGCCCAAAGATGGTCTCTCTTGTGCAGGAGGTCAGCTAGTTAAGGAGTAAACCAGGGGTCACATCCCTTCATCCTGAACTGGCGGAAAGGAGCGTGTTTGTTCACAAAATAAATGAAACTATTATTTTTATTTTATTTATTTTATTTATTAGATTTATTCATTTTAAAATACAACACAAAAAAATAATCACAATTTTGACAATACAATACAGTATCAAGAAATAAAATGAAGGGAGGCAGAATGAAGAAAAAATCTTATGATATCTGCCCCCATTTTTCAAACAGTTAGTTCAAACAGACAAAATAAAATCATCAAACAAGTAACAGAATAGAAAATAAATCATAATTGTCAAATTACAAAATGACAAGCAAGAAACTAATTCATATATATTTCAGTAATAATTTGGTTTTGATTAATTTCTTAAATGTGGATAACGAAGTGGCATTTTTAATTTCAGTATCCAAATAATTCCACAAACCAATTCCCTGAATGGAGCTTGACCGACCCCTCGAACTTGTTCTGTATTTAGGTTTAACAAAAATGTCTTCTCCCTTTAAATTATAACAGCTTTGACGTTTAACAAAAAGTATCTGGATATTACATGGTAATTCTTGTTTATGGGCTCTATACATGACTGACAAAATATTATAATCCACCAAGTCACTGAATTTTAGCAACTTCAATTGATGAAACAATGTGCTGGATGGGTGACAATAATTTTTTCTGGTAATTATTCTTATAGCTCTTTTCTGTAACAAAAAAACAGGTTCCGTGAAAGTTTTACATGCTTTACCCCAGATGTCGATACAATAAATTATATGTGGAACAATAATTGTGTTGTACAACAAGTACAGTGCTTTGTCATTTAATAGGTTCCTGACTTTATACAGAACAGCAATAGATCTCGCTATCTTTGTCTTTACTGAATTTATATGATGTTTCCACGTCAGTTTGTCGTCAATGATGACACCCAGAAATTTCACTTCACTAACACGACAGATCTCAACATCGTCAATCATAAATGGAATCTTAGCAGTAGTTTTTTTTAACCAAATATCATATATTTAGTTTTATCTAAATTAAATGACAATTTATTTAGATTAAACCAATTTTGTATTTTTACCAATTCTATCTTCATAAATTCAAAGATCTGTGTAATATCATGACCACAACAAAAAAAAGTTGTATCATCAGCAAAAAGGATACATTTAAGAAGTACAGAAACTTTAACCAAGTCATTAATATACAAAATAAATAATTTAGGTCCAATGATGGAACCCTGAGGGACTCCACATGTGATATTACAGAGGTTGGATCTTACATCATTAATTTGTACAAATTGTGTCCTGTCACTGAGATAGCTAGTAACCCACTGCAATGCTGGTCCTCTCACACCGTAATTACTCAATTTGTCTATGAGAATGGTATGATCCACAGTATCAAAGGCCTTTTTCAAATCAACAAAAACCCAGACAATATTTTTTTTGATCAACCGCTGTGGTTATTTGTTCTATTAATTCCAATATAGCATTTGACGTAGAATGTTTAGCTCTGAATCCATACTGACTGTTACTTAAAATGTTATGTTTGTCAATGAAATGGTCCAATCTAATTACAAATAATTTCTCTAAAATTTTTGAAAATTGTGGTAGCAAGGATATTGGTCTGTAGTTGTTAAATAGGCTTTTATCACCATCTTTGAAAAGAGGTACCACCTTGGCCACTTTCATATTATCTGGAAATTTTCCAGTAGAAAAAGATAAATTACAAATATACATAAATGGCTCAATGACATGACTAATTACAAATTTTACAAATTTCATATCCTTGTCTACATAGTCTTTAGATCGCTTGTCTGAAAATTTTTTAACAACATTCATTATTTCTTCTTTATTTGTTTCCTTGAGAAAAATACTGTTGGTACTGCCAATGATCGAGTGATTCACTGTACTATTCACTTGTGGAATTTTGGCTGCAATACTTGGTCCCACATTAACAAAATATTGATTAAAACCATTTACAATTTCATGTTCGTCATAGACGTCCTCATTATTATTTACAAAATTTTGTGAAATGCCAGTCTTTGATTTATGATTCTTCAGAACATTGTTCATTACTCTCCAAGTTGCTTTAGTATCACCATTACTTAAATTCAATAATTCACTGTAATATTCTTTTTTGCATTTTCTTATAATGTTAACTAACTTATTTTTATACCTTTTATACTTTACTTCAGATTCTTGTGTTTTAGATCTCAAAAAACATGAGTACAGGTAGTTCTTTTTTTTGCAGGCATTTCTCAATCCATTCGTAATCCAAGGTTGGTCAAATTTCTTATTCCTGATATAGTTTGTTTGCACACAGTTCTTGATGTACAGAGTTTCCAAAATGTTCATAAACTCATCATATGATGTGTTCACATCTTCAACATACACTTTTTCCCATGTTTGCTTATCCAAGTCGAAGATTAGTCTATCCATAGCTTTTTTGGATGTGTTAGTTACTCTTTTCTTTTTTAACTGCTTTAGTAAAGGTTTGTTTATTATCATAAATTGTGAAAATTGGCAAATGATCGCTTAGATCAGTAACAAGAATACCAGCTGTCAGATCCCCATGATTTATATTTGTGAAAATATTGTCTATTATTGTGGCGCTATGATTTGTGATTCTTGTAGGCTCTGAAATTAACGGATACAGATTTAAACTATGCATAGAATTAAAGAATGTATGAACGTTATTTGCTTCCGTAATATTTCCTAAATCAATATTTAAGTCCCCACAAAAAAAACATTCTTATTAACGTTTTTTTCCAATAACTCAATAACATTGTCAGTAAATGTTTCTATATTCGAGCCAGGTGATCTGTATGCACAACTTACTATGATGTTTTTACCAGTTTTACTTATTATTTCTATTGTTACGATTTCCATAGTAGTATCAACAATTGTTGACATTTCACTAACCAATTTACATTTAATTTCATTCTTGAGAAGTAGAGCAACACCACCACCCCTTCCACTTATTCTGTTCACGTAATGTAATTCATATCCATCGAAATTGATACTATTATTTACATCGTTTAACCAAGTTTCAGAAAGTGCAATTATGTCAAAAGTTCTATTTAGTTGATCCAAGTAATCGGTAATGTTAGATATATTTGCATTTATACTTCTGCAGTTAAAATGAACAATAGAGAGAGTTCCATTCGTTACATTAATATTGTTAAATTGATCTTCATTGTAATATTTACAGTCTTTTATGACTGGAAAGAAATCTTTATTAATCACTTCTTCAATGTTATATATCTTAGATTCTATATCTTCGTATTTTGACATATTGATATATGCATACTTGTCCAAGTGTACTTTTGATGTATTTGTAGATTAGATTTATGTAGACTTGAATTATCTAATTTACCTTCTTGAAGGATCATTTAATCTTTCCAGATCCTTCAGTTCTCTTATGATTTTTGGCTGAGCCCCCTCATTCAGTTTAACCCAAATATTGCCATTCCTTGTCCATGTGGATGTTATTTTGTTCTGTTTTTTCAACAACCTTGCCTCACGTGCAAGATTTCCATTTTTTTTGGTTAGATGTTCATTTATATATACTTTTGTATGTATCAGTTTTTTTGCCTGCATTAATATATTATTTCTGATTTTTCTACTAACGAGCTTCATAATTATTATTGGTTTATTTTTGTCCACTTTGTTGGGCAAGGTATGGCAGAATGTAATGTCTTTACAGTCTACAGCAATGTCCTTTTCTTGTAAAAAGGACACCACTTGATTCTCCAGAGTCTTTTGTTGCTCACGTTGTGCTTCGTCAGTTTTGTTGTCACCTTCAACCACCTTTGAATATAAAGGTTTGACCTCAAGTCCAGTAATCACCACATTATTTAGTCTTGATTCTTGCTCTAAATCGTCGACTCTTCTTTCCAGCTCAGCAATTTTAATGTCTTTATTGCTCAGTAAGATTTTTAATTGTTTCACTTCTGCAACCAAGCTGTCAAGAAGTTCCTGTTTAGATGCTAACCTTGTTAGCTCTGCGCTTATGAAGTCTAAGGATTTCTTAATACCCTCCATTTCTACAGGACTCTCTGACACAGATTCGTCTTTCCTCTGTCCTCTTCTACTCTTTGACATTGTTCATTAAGAGTCTGTGAGATGTTGGCGTAATTTCAGCTTCTTCTTTTTTTTTGTCAAAGCAGAAACCAGATAGCGTTCACCAACCTTTATGTTGTTGTTGCGGCCTAGCAGCTGCAGGGTCCAGAACCGTCGCACGTTGGACCTGGTCCAGCTGTCCAAACAGTCAACACGACCCACCACACACGTCAGCTCCAGAAAGTAAATCCAGCGTTCACTCGCTGGAGGAGCGCTGTGGCCACACCACAGCCCACGTCCCCGACAAAGTTGATCAATGGCGGTCCGCCTCGTTCATCCACCGCCACGCCGGAGAAGCGCAACGTCCCACCGGAGTCCGCGTCCCGTCCCAGCTGTCCCGCCGGTAGCCCGCGTCGTCCAACACCGACTCCTGGAGAAGCGCAATGGCTATTCACCTGAATCCATGTCCCCCGCCGAAGCTGGTCCAACGGCGACCCGCGTCGTCATCCACAGCCCGACAGAATGGCTCAAGTTGCCACGTACTACGGTGCCCGAGGCGCGTTTGCACCCGTCAGCCACCACACCCACCAGCCGTCGACCGAGCAGATCCAGTGAACAGAGATATGGTTTAAAAAGTAAAAAATATTGTAGTCCGGATAAATGATGATGATTTTAGATGTCTGAATTAAGTATTAAGACAGTAGCAGGATAGTAGCAAGCATCTGGATGTTTGGATGTTCCGCTGTTCAGCAGAGCTCACACAGAGCCGTCCATTATGAAAATAGTTCCAAGCGGTGTTCACGTCATCAGTTAGAAGAATATGTTGCCAGTCAAAGTGGGATAGATCCCAGAGGAATGACTGTTCACAAAAAACTTTCAAATCCCTTTTTTGAATTAATCTAGGCTTAGAAGGTGGAAGTTTAATATCTCTGAGAGCCGCTATAACCAACATGTTCTCACTCCCTACTCGTCATATATTGATGATAGGGGTCAGGGTCCCTCCGCGTCACATACTTGATGCGTCGGGTTGCCCGTTCTCGTCATTTTTGGTGTGCAGGGTGCTCTCATTGGTTTGTTTGGGGTTCGGGGGTCAAATAAAAGGTGAATGGTTAAGTTTAGGGTTTGTTATCAGGTTAGGCTTAAGGTTTAAATTTTGCCAGAAAAATCATTCCTGTTCATAAAAAATAAGTAAATATGAAAGTGTTTCACTATCCAAACCGGAAGAGAAGATCACAACTTAACATTACCCTGCACACCAAATAATGATGAGAAGGGGCAACCCGACGCATCAAGTATGCGACGCGGAGGGACACTGACCCTTATCATCAATATATGACGAGTAGGGAGTGAGAATGAGTTGCTATAACACAATCATCACTTAAAATGTTAACGAATACACCTGTAGGCCTACCAGGGAATTTATGAGGGGTATTTGTTAGAAACAGGTCTAAACTGGAAGATTTTTTAGGACAGTTTTTGTTTGGTCTAGTGGGAGAGTCAATAAGTTGGGTTAGATTGAGTGATGGGCAACATTCCTTGAATTTATCACAGAGGGGGGTTGACTTATCCCAGTCAATGTTGAAATCTCCTGCCAAAAAATAATCTTTGAATTTTAAATTTCCTAGGAATTCTGTCAGGGAGGACAGAGCCTCAGGTGTTGCTGAGGGGGGACGATAACAACCCACTACAGATAAGATCTGGCCTCCATTCAAAGTGATGTTTACAACTAAGGCCTCAAACTGGTTTGGGATTGTTTTTGCAGACACAATACTGGAAACCAAAGAATCTCTGATGTAAATAGTGACTCTACCCCCACCTTTTTTATGGTCACAGCGATAGATA
>JBBPBX010072974.1:0-17937 GCA_038048925.1 Garcialebias charrua | reverse complement strand
AGTAATCTGATCAGGCTCTTTCACCGCTGTTGTATCTGGGCACCCCCTTCCCTCAGCCATCTCTCTGTTAGGGAACCTGCAGGTGTCTTCATTTAATGCTTTGTCAGCCTGGTTGCTCGTAGAGTCCAATCGGTTTGGGAAAATGTGACTCTCTTGTCTCACATTGCCTGAGGCCTTGCTTACTTCAGGAAAACAAGGCCGAAGCAGTTTGTGTGTGTGTTAAACATTTCAAACTGCCGTGCTCTTTGAGAAGTGTTTGGCTGCTAAAAAATAACCGACTGTCCCTTTCATTCAGAACATGTGGAGTAATTTGACTCTGGCGTTGTGAAGAATCCACTCTGAGTTCTCCACAGGCTATAGCTGGACTCTCCCTCAGAGAAGATGAGAAGTTCACTTCTTTATGAGAGACTCGGAGTAGAGCCGCTGCTCCTCCACGTCGATGAGCCAGTTGAGGTGGTTCACTGGGAAGAGAATCCAAGGAGGAGAAGAGACTAACATGTCTCTCAGCTGAATGCCTTGGAGTTCTCCGTTGGAAGAGGCGGACGTGGAAAGAAATGTCTGGATCTTCAAGCTGCTCCCAGGACCCGACTCAGGAGCAAGCGGCAGATTATGGATGGATGGTTATGAAAAATGATTCCCAAGTATCATTTTCCAAAATGTGAAGGCATTTTCTTTAAAACCTCTTCAGTTTTTAACATTTAGTGGTCAGCGGATTAATAAGAACATGCAAACAGGCCTCTGGTTGGTTTTCCTGATGAATAATTAATTAATTGATAATATAGCATTCAGAACAAAAGGTCTATATTCCTTGAAGGGGTGCATATCACCCACCACCTTTCATTGCAGAGTTTTCAACAAACATCATCTTGTGCTGAGATTGCAGAGTTTGGGCCAATTTGTATGATTATGTTTAATCTCGTGCAATATGAGTCGTGTGAGATGTGTGCTCGAGGAAGGGGTTATGAACAACTCCGCTACAGCTACACCGAATTTTAGCTCATTGACAAGGTTTTAGCTGTTTATCTGTTGGCTAATGTCGATTAGCTGTGGTGGCCATCTTGAAATGACCCTAGAGTTTCATTCAGACCTGTGCAGTGGTTCATGAGATATTTTGCTGACAGTCATTAATGAAAAGCATAATTTGTTTTTTTATTGCATTATTATTATTATAGACTGTTTACTGATTTATTCCAATGAAAATGTAAGCTAATCAGCCTAACTTGTGTTTTTTTAATAACTAAGTCAAACTAGATGTTCTTGAGCTGACGGACATGTTTTTCTTTATTAGACTTGTTTTTGGTACACTATACCCTGCATACTCATCTTATAAAGCAGTGAAGACGAAAGATGTAAAAGAATATGTGAGTACCCCTTTTAAAGTAAAACCGCTGTTGCTTACTATATTGTTTCGCTATTAATAATCAACTTTTCTGTGGTGTTACAGGTAAAATGGATGATGTATTGGATAATATTCGCTCTATTCACGACGGTGGAGGTATTTACAGATATGTTTCTTTGTTGGTAAGTGACCTTCAATGTTTGGCAGAAATTAGTTGGATGCTTCAAGGAAAAGAGTTTACCATCTTATATTTTTCCACCCTGCTGCGCTTTTGTCATTGCAGGCTTCCGTTTTACTATGAGCTGAAGATAGCCTTTGTGGTGTGGCTCCTGTCCCCTTACACCAAGGGCTCCAGCGTGCTCTACAGGAAATTTGTCCATCCCACGCTTTCCTCAAAAGAAAAGGTGAAATCCTCTTTCCTTTGTGGGCTCTTCCTTTGTTTCCTTTGGTGTACTCAAGGGAAAGTATTCAGGCTTTCAGTAATCAGCATGTTTTTGTGTCTAATGTGTGCAATGATCCATGGAGAAAACAAAAGTCAACATTTTAGCTGTTAAAAATGTGTTTGCTGAACAAAGTCACGGTGCTTTTCCGTTTCCCCTGCCCTTTCTTTGCTGCATGGATGAGTCAGAAAACCGATCAGTGTCTCATTAGGATCAGATGGTCAATGAAAAAAAGACAGCCTTTTCTCATGTTTTTAAACGTCACCGTGCAGTCACAAGAGGAAACATGATCACGCTTGTGTTTGTCCAGGATATTGACGAGTACATCGGCCAAGCAAAAGACAAAAGCTACGACACGCTGGTGCATTTTGGTAGGAAAGGACTGAATGTCGCAGCCACAGCTGCAGTCATGGCTGCAACAAAGGTAACGCACTTGTTTTGTCCTGACCCTGAGCCCGTTGTATGTAAACTTGTCATGTGCAGTAATTAAAGCTTTATACAGTTTTTGTTCATGCTGACACTAAACTGCATGTTTCTGGTTTAGGGCCAAGGCGTTCTGTCAGACAGACTAAGGAGCTTCAGCATGCAGGACCTGTCGTCCTATCAGTCTGACCCAGTTGACTCTGGACCTGGCATGGCCCAGCCTGCAGCCGCTCAGAACCGGACCAGACCCATAATCCGCAGCAAGTCAGAGAGCTACAAGGGTGAGGTCACATCCCGACACGAAAACCTAAAAGCCACTGAGACTCAACTGATCAGCAAATACATTTATTATCATTCAAAGTGTCTCCTCATGTTCCGTTAGCTATTGTTATCTTGTTATGTTGAAGTACCGTATTTTTCCGGACTATAGGTCGCGGCTTTTTATCGTTTTTTCATGGCCTGCGACCTATAGTCAGGTGCGACCTATTTATGGCTTTTTATAAAATAAGCTGATTTGTAATCATTTACTGTATATTAACAAAAATTAAACTGAGACACACTCTTACAATAATGTCAGCTAACAAATGTATTTTTTTAGGTGTTTATCCTGCTAAAATTATTCATTTATTAAAGAAAAGTTCAGCTCAGACACATATTTGCTATAATTTTTTATCAAACAATTAATTGTTTTTAAGTGTTAATCTTCTTAAAAGCCTTGCTGTGCGCTCCTGTGGAAGAGACATTTGCAGCAGAGCTAAACACGGTCCACATTTTGACGTAGGTGCGACCTATACTGTATTCAGGTGCGACCTATACAGTATATGGATTTTTCCAATTCTTTGGCAATAATTGGACAATGCGACCTATACTCGGGTGCGACCTATAGTCCGAAAAATACGGTACGGCCTATTTGTGCAACAAAAAACATCAAGAACATGTTCATCCTCCTGTCCCGGCTCACTTAGGTCCAAAAAGATTGTTTAGCGCTGCTTCTTTCCTGAGTGGTCCCCTGACCTTCCTGTTGGAATCAGGTCTGGTCTCACAGGGCTTACAGAGGAATCACCTGTAGCTGCGAGGATTTGTTCCAGTTTTGTTTGTTTTATGCGGTTTAATTTCTCCACACGATACATTAAATCAGAAATGACTCAACTGTTGACCTCAGACGGGATCACCTACAGATTAAACACACAATAACCATCTTTCAACAAGTTCCTTTTTCTTACATGAACTTGCAGTTTGTCTCATATATGTTGCTTGATTATTCTAAATATCTTGTTTATTTCCTTAAAGCTGTTTATTTCCTTAAAGCTGACAACTGTGTTTGCAAGAATGTCCATCGTCTTGCTAATTTTAGCTGCGGATTAACACATCCAGTGAGCTTAAATAGCATCAGGATTACGCAAGGTGCCAGTTCAACAAAGCATAATGCTTATGTTGGTTAAAATGGGGAAGAAAAAAAACTGGGATGAAATAAGAGTTGGAATAGTTGGAATATAAAGAGTATTTTTATATTTAGAATTAAAGTACTTCCAGGTCTTTTGATTGAAAGATGACATTGCATAAAAAAAATGTTTAGACATTTCTGAATCAGTTTTAAGGTACAAAAAAGTCCTTGCTATGCATTCTATATGATGAAAAATTACAGTAGACATGCTGCAGGTACACGAGGGGATTTCATAAGAATATCTTTTTTTTTGGCTGTTTGTCCTGCAACATATTGGTTCATCATTTTATTAATGCTGAATATCAACAGCAAACACATGAAATAAATCAGAGTTTGGACAATCGAACGACCCTGCAGGCCGGAGTCAGGTTTGATCTGTTCTTCTGTCTTCCACCGACCTTTTCCCACGGTGCAGACTTTGACATGACTGAGTATGAGGTGCTGGGCTTGGAGCCCTTGGAGTCCGCAGAGTTTCTCTCCCAAACCACAACATCAGCTACCGGGTCCGCACCCATCACACCGTCTGTGACACCCCAGTCCGGCTCACCCCCCACTCCACCTGCTCCTCCTGCAGCTCTGGAGCAGCCCGAGGGGGAGTTAGTGAAGGAGGTGCAGGCAGCGTCCAGCTCTCCACAGCTCAGGCTGAGTAAGAGGAAAGCTCCCGAGGTATTCATGCCTGCTGCCTGATTCTAACTCCCCCCTGAGAGTGATTTGCTCACTAATGGACTGATTTCTGCTGCTGCGCTGCTAAATGAATCATCATGGTTCAGTAGAACCTTTACAGACGCAGAACCTGGATTAGGGTTTTTGAAGAATGTGTGATGGCAGAGACACATTTATTTATAATTTATGGTTCAGAGAACAGTAAATTGGACATGGATTGCCTGTAGGTGCTGCTTAACAAACATATCTCTGTTTAAATAGTCATTTTTAGTCCCAATTTTCAGCATCTAAGTACCTACAGTATTTGCTTATAAGCAATGTCCATGTTAATATAAGATTGACTTTTTCTTTTAAAACTAAGTTTAATTTATTGGTTTATTTATTAAGTGTGCATTACATAAATGTAAAAATACCAGTTAGCTAAAAGGTTATTTTTATCTGTTGCCAGACGTTACAGTGGCCTTGAGGTGTAAATGAACATTTGAAAAAAAAACAGAATTATATTTGAAGAAAAAAAAAAAATATATATATATACAGTATACATGTATGTATATACAGTATATATATAAATAAATAAAAACATTTGAAAAAACAGAATTATATTTGAAAAAAAAACATTTAAAAAAACTGATATTTGAATTTTTTTTGTTGAAAAAACAGAATTGCATTAGCAAAAACAGAATTATATTTGAAAAAATTAAATAAAATAAAAACATTTGAAAAAACAGAATTACATTAGCATAAACGGAATTACATTTGAAAAAACAAAATTATATTTTATTTTTTCTAATTTAATTCCATGTTTTTAAATGTAATTCCATTTTTTTATGTGACTCAGTTTTTTCTAATGTAATTCTGATTTTTCAAATATAATTCGTTTTTTTTTTTTTTAATGCAATTCTGTTTTTTCTAATGTGATTCCGGCCACTTCCGCTTTGGCCAAATGCAATTCTGTTTTTTCAAATGTAATTCTAATGTGCTTCAGTTTTTTTCAAAAGTAATTAAATTTTTCTAATGTGATTCAGTTTTTTCTAATGTACTTCCGTATTTTCAAATGTAATTCCATTTTTTTTTTCCGAATATCGTTGTGTTTTTCAAATGTAATTTTTTCAAATGTTGTTCATTTACACCTTAGGGACACCGTTCAGAGTCAGAGTCAGAGATTCTTTATTGTTAATCGCACCGGTACATGTGATGAAACGAGATTATGTACACAGGGTCCCAGGTATGTTACAAATAAAAAGTAACGTAATATATTTAGATATGACAGCAACAGGCAAATGTAAAAAGTATGAATAAACAATTACAAGCTGCAAATGTAATATATATAATTTGCTTTCCTTCTTTGTGAAAACAAATATAAACTAATGAAAAAGTAACAATATGCAGTAAAAGGTAGCTATTTTTCTGTAATAAATATTAGTCTTATTTTCTTCTTTGGGACTTTCATAACTTTTAAACAGTTATACTGTGTTATCAAAAAACAATAAAGATCAACATTTTTGTTTGTTTTTAACTGATATTGCCTATTTTATGTCGTATTGTTAGCCCCCAAATATTGGAACAAATCAAAAAGTATCACCTAAAAAGAATAAAAAGTTTAATAAAAGTTATTTTTTAAACTGGGACTTTTAAATATCCTGATTCCTGGTCAATAATCCAGGCAGAAAAATGTAACAAAGTTGAGTCAGGTCCTCTGGACCCCCCTCGGACCAATGAAGTCTTTTGTATGAAAGGCGAAAGGTTTCAACTAAAAGAAACCGTCCAGACGACCTGACTTAACTGTGTTAGATGGGACTTTAATAAAAAGTGTTTGTCTTTAACAAGTCTTGCATTGAGATTTACAGCCAGTCTAACCCAACGTTATGATTTTATATTTTCTAATAAAATAATCATGTTCCTGATGAATCTTCTAAAATGTGAGTAAAGCCATCGATGAAGCTGACCAAACTCCACTTTCCTGTTTCTGTCCTCTGTTCCAGCCTCCTCGTAGAGTCTTGAGGCCTCTCACTCGATCCAGGAGTGCTTTTTCTTCAAACAATGAAGCCTTTTGAAACTCTCAAGTCTCCTCCAGCTGCCTTCTCTGCAAGAAGTAAAAAATACTGAACGGCCAAAAGCAACACGACTGAAGAAGCCCCGCTTTGGAATATGGTGTTCCCAAAGTGACCTAAGAAAACTCCTCGACCTACAATGTGTTACAGGTGGCTCACGGTTTAAAAGAATTTAAAAGCAGGCGTGAGTGAATGGGTTACATGCTAATAGACAATTTTTGAAAATGTATTTCTGTACAGTTTGTGTCCTTTATCCTCATGCTTCAATTGTTTTTATAACTGAGTTCTGAGCAGGCAATCGCACGTATGTCTTCCCCATCATTATGTTTATGAAACCAAATGTACCTTTGTTGAATTTCATCACTGAGACTATGAAAAAAGCTCACTTTAGAAGATTCAAGCTAAAATAGACAAAACTAACTTGATGTCGGTTGAATCTAATCTGCAAATCAGTGAGCAGCTTAGCTTTTTCACTTTAATCACAAACCTTTTAATCCTCAAGATAAATATGCGTTTATCAAATTGTCAGACAGCAATGGCAGCGCTGTTTTATTGTTGACCTTTTGTTTTGAGATATACCTGAGACAAACCGTTATGTTCAAGTGGTTCCAACACAACGTTACAGAACAACTATTTTCACTATGTTCACATGACTGCCTGCAGTCATACGGCCAAAAATAAACAGTTTAACTTAATTATCAGTAATTATTAGTTTAGGCTTCTTCTGTGGTAAAATATTTACTTTTTACAAAAAACAAGCAAAAGTCACCACAAAGTTTATTTTTACAACCATTTATATCCCGGATAATTTGGAAATGTCAAGCTGTAGCAGATTTTTGTTGTTTTATATAAATGTTTTTTTTTTCCATGTTTGAAATCACTGTGTGTTTTGTTGACTGAGCGATGCTAAATACTGTATTTGTCGGCGTATAAGTCGCACTCTTTTGCATAAATTTACAAGTCCTGAAACGTATACACCAAAGTGACTAATTTACACCCCCACCCCCCTTATTTATAACCCAATTTTTGTCTGAGATCTAATGATTTCATTCATTCCAATATGAAAAATATTAAACATCACCATTTGCAGCCACTAGAGGGCCCTCGAGCATTATGGCAAGCCAATAATAAATGCAACTTATACAGCGAAGCGACTTATGTTTTTTCCCACTTTATTACATATTTGGACTGATGCGACTTATATGGCGGCGGCGCGACATGTACAGCGGCAAATACGGTACTCTTATCATACCATGACCTGCTTCTGTCGGTGGATAATCAATGAGAGTGGCTGAAATTGGTTGAGACTCCCGGTGATGCGTTCAATGTTTCGTCTCTACGTTTGTCACTGAGCCTGAACTTCATTTTACACAAACTATCACTGTGGTGGTGGGTAGATTCTTTTTGGTGCAGTAATGTAATGTACATCAATTCATCAGTTTCTTACAGTAATTTGAAGATTTAAAAACAAAAGCTTCTCAGGTACAACTCTTCAGTTTACACGCTACTAGGTCTGATGTTGTAGATACTTCAAATATGCACATAAAAATGTTTTCAATGGGAGAAAATACAGGATACTTCTAAATATACGTGTTTGAGTTAGTGCTATCAGTATTAGTGTTTCAGGTGATTTCCATCAGTTAAATAAATGCAAAGTGAAACAGAAAAAATAAAATGTGAAAATATAAATTTATAAACGTGTGTGTTGAAAAAAAATACTCACTGCATGTTATTACATGTACTTTGTATGAATTTTGATTTAACTGGTTTTGTGTGAAGCCGTTTGCTTTGCTGGTAAATTATTATTTTCATACTTTGGTGTAGAAACTACTGTACACTAAAGTTGACTGTAACACTGAAACATCTTCCTCATAAAAAATAATAATAAAATGTTCTGGCAGGCCAGAATGTCACATTACTTAAGTTTCTGCGTAATTTGGGTCCAAACAAAAAGCAGTGATGACATCATAGTTAATGACGCCACAAGTTCAAATATTTCTGTTAGGTAAATCAAGTTCGATTTAATAAATATATAAATCAAAATGTTGTGTTTTGCTATAATTTTTTAAAGAAAAACTAAAACCAAATTGTTCCAACATACGCTTTTATTTCATGCACATGATTACATTTTGTTCCAGCAGAAGCCATAACAAGAATGTGCAAATTATACTTTCAGATTGACCCGATCGTGGTACTTCTGATATGGATCATCAACGAACCAGTTTCTCCTTTTCCAGTAAGGCGATGTCATTTTATCCAAGAGTCGACTCTGGGTTTTATTACAAAATACAATTTCCCTCAGGCGCTTTCTCCTGGCGGGCAACTTCTTCCAGAGTTTTTTCTTGTATCCAGCCTATTTACAACCAAAACAACAACAAAAAATTTAGTTGAATCCCCCCTTGAAGTGTATAATATATTAAGGCTGTGAAAATTACTGCAAGAAATTACACACCTTGCGTCTGAGCCAAAGACCGCAGTGAAGCCGCATGAACCTTTGGGTCACCGATTTTACACTTTTCCTCTTTCCCTTCTTCACACTGCAGTACGTCAGACTTCTGCACGGCTGCCAGGTCAGACTGGGAACAAGTGCTGACACACTGCAACCACACAAAAAAACACCAATATTACTTTAAGAATCTTACAGAAAATACAAAAACACAGAAACAAAGTCAAGCAGCCATCTTGAGAGGAATTCAGTTTACAGGAAACATAAAGGGTGACTATAATGTTCACATTTTTAAGATTTGTAATACACACAAACACACACACATATACATATATTGTATGATTTTCACTTTAGAAATGTCTGCTACTTTATAAGAGTATCTTGATCTGATTTATGCCCTAAAAACAAACGTTTAATGTCTTATATAATGTAATTTAACTCTACTAAGGTAGAAATGTGCAAAAAATTAAAGACACGTAAATAAAACTTATCTTGAATTAAACAAAGAATAGTAAATATAGAAGCTCTCACACAGGCTCAGAAATTTTTGCACATTATAGACAGCAAAAAAAAAAAAAAAAAACTTTACCAGCTGTAATCCTGAGCCTTGATTTATCTATCAAACTCAAAGGTAGAAGTTCTTGAGTTAGGGAAGTCAGAAACACGACTAATCCATTTCTTTAAATAAAACTAGCTATAATCACCTCAGTTTGCATTTTATGCAATAGGAAGTGATTTATAATTACTGCATATTCTCATAGTTCATTTATGAACATTTTGATTTTGGATTTGAAATATGGCAACAAATTTCCTCTCCAAACAATAATCATCTAAAAAATATATATAAAAAATAGCCTACACCTAATTCACTAAAACATATAACTTAATATCGAAGGAGGTTACTCCTCAGATTCGTCTGTGAAGACTAAAATGATATTCTCTCACCATAAGGTTTAATAAAAACAGGTTATGTTTGAGACTTCCGGTCATTACCGCTGCAGGATGTTGTACCGAGGGCTCTGACACGCCACGCCGCAGAGAGGAGCGCGGACAGCGGCTGCAGCGGTGCTGAAGTTAGGCCGAGGCTGGATGAAGCTGGATGGGTCATAGACAACAGGTGTTCTAGCACGAGCAGACAGAGACAGTGGCCTCAGCAGCCCTGTCCAACACAACAAGGACAACATACACACAAAACACATACAAAAAGGTTAAAATGCTGCTACTTACGAGACTATTTGTGCTAACTACCTGTTCTCTTTGGAGCAGACACGTTTAGTTATTGTGAAATAAATAAACAGGAATATCACATTTTAAATACGCAAACATATAGATGTTCAGAACTATATATTTTTGTTATTTACCCGATAACCTTCTTGCTAGCGCGGCCGCCATCTTTTTTTTTCCCCGATTAGTAAGTACGGGGTCCTGCTTGGGCAAAAGTTCCTCTTTCGCTTTTAATGTTTGCGGCTTATTACCACCGCCTAGCGGCCTTTTTTTTTTAGACGTGCAATACTGTAACTGTACGTATATTCATTCATTCAACCTTTATTTAGGCAGGTTAATCTCATTGAGCCTCGAGGACTCATTTGCAAGAGAGACATGTCTACAAACTAAAGGGGCGGCCGTGGTGTAGTGGTAATGGCAGTCGACCCCTGATCGGAAGGTTGGAGGTTCGAATCCCGCATCCGCCCACCATGTGTCGTTGTGTCCCTGGGCAAGACACTCAACCCGAGTTGCTCCCGGTAGGTCTGGATGGTGCCTTGCAAGGCAGGCTACCACTACCGGTGTATGAATGTCTGAATGAATGGGTGGATGGCTGGTATTGTAAAGTGCTTTGGGGCTCCTCACAGGGGGCTGGAAAGCGCTATATAAATAAGCTCCATTTACCATTTACCAAATGACAACAATAACAGTAGAATTTCCTTAAACAATCAACAATAGACAAACAGAGAAATACATTTTTTTAACAAGTTAAAACAAAGATATCAAAGTAGCAAAACAGACAAGGTATCCATCCATCCATCCATCCATCCATCCAAAAATCAAATCAAAAACAGGAACATGTCTGCATTGGTTTTTGCAAGGATTCCAACAGATTCTTAAAACCATTTAGAAGTCAGGGCAGAGAGCTTCAGATCTTTTTGTAAGATATTCCAGGAAGTCAGAGTCAGAGTCAGAGAGTCTTTATTGTCATTTGCACCGCATGTGATACACGTGATGAAAACGAGATTATGTACACGGGGTCCCAGTTACATCCAACAACAAATGCAAGAGAAAAACAGTAATAACATCTAGAATTAACTAAGAAAAACATCAACTAGTAATACACTAAGCCCTAATATAGTGGAAAAACATCATTATAAACAGCAGCACGAACATGAGTCTGTATGAGCAGATGGTCACAGATGAACACAGCAACAAGAAAACAGATCAGCATCAGCATGATGTGATATTTTGCAGTGTTTATTTTTATTTTATTTTATTTATTTATTCATGAGTCTAACAGCCTCAGGGTAGAAGCTGTTCCTCAGTCTAGTGGTTCTACATTTGATGCTCCTCAACCTCCGTCCTGAGGGGAGTGGGGCAAAGAGTGAGTGTGCTGGGTGAGTGAGGTCTTTCATGATGCAGGTGGCTCTTTTCCTGCATCTGGAGGTGTAAATGTCTGTGATGGTGGGGAGACTGACTCCAACAGACTTCTGTGCAGCCTTCACCACTCTCTGTAGAGCTTTCCTCTCTGCAACTGTGCAGCCTCCATGCCACACGTTGATGCTGGAGCACAGGATGCTCTCCACTGCACACCTGTAGAAGGAGGTGAGGACTGGGCTGCTCAGACCAGCTCGTCTCAGCCGTCTGAGGAAGTAGAGTCTCTGATGACCTTTCTTGATCAGGCTGGTGGTGTTGTTGCTCCAGCTGAGGTTATCATTCAAGTGTACACCCAAGTATTTGTAGCTGGAGACCACTTCCACTGCAGATCCACCTATGTTCAGTGGGGCGTGGGTGTGTTTATTCCTTCTGAAGTCCACAATCATCTCCTTTGTCTTCTTCACATTCATGTGAAGATTATTCTCTTTGCACCAGCTCTCCAGGTGTTCCACCTCCTGTCTGTAGCTGGACTCATCATTGTTTGTGATGCATCCCACCACCGCTGTATCATCTGCAAACTTAACAATATGACAGCCTGGAAGTGTGGCTGTACAATCATATGTGAGCAGAGTGAACAGAAGGGGGCTCAGCACACATCCTTGAGGAGAGCCAGTGCTGAGGGTTATGGTGGAGGAGGAGAAGTTGTGAATCTTCACGAACTGTGGAAGCTGGAGCAGAGTAGGAGAAGGTCCTTTTGCGAAGTTCAGTCCTCACTGACGGAACACTGCAGGTAATCATGTCCTGAGAGCGCACGCTGTAGCTGCACTCACGCAAAGACATGTAGGAGGAGATGTATGAGGGCAGCAGACCAAGAAGTGTTTTAAAGATGAAAATGTACCAGTGGAAGAGTCTGAGTGAAGTTAATGATGTCCAGTTAACCAGTGAAAACAGGGAATACAATACATATTGTGGTTCATCTCGAAAATTCATCTGTTACTGTCTGTTATCTTAACCAATACAAATAATAATAATAATAATAATAATAATAATAATAATAATAATAATAATAATGAATTCAATTTATAACGCACTTTTCATTAATGAAAATCTCAAAGTGCTAATGTAAAAATACATAACAAAATACAAATAACAAAACCATCAATATGTAAAAACACATTTTACATCCACAATAGCATTTATTTTCTGATTTTTTGAGATTAAATCTATGGACGACTGAGAATCTTCACCAGCATATTAAATCTATGATTCAAGGCTAATTACTTATTACAGGAAGAACTTTGTTATAGTTACATAAATCTATTTTGCATTCCAGTATGAGAGTGAAAATGTGTCTTTTATGCTTTGCACACATGTTTATCTGATCTTGAGTTATGCCATTTGTCACAGTCTCCTGTTGGATGTTTACATGAGCGACTGGAATGTGAGGGAAAAAAACATTCACTGCTGTGGGACGAAAACCAAAGAGTGACTTTTAATTTTGTTTTTTAATCTGGTAAACTTTAGAGCTTCTGTTGAATGTGAATTTTGCAATGGGAAGGCTCGGCTGACTTGTCATAGAATCCACGCACCGCAGACAACAGTGTTAGTGCTAGTTTATCTTTTCTCAGAAAACAGAAGTATTCTTATCTGTAATGAGTATAATCTCAGTTTTGAATGGTTTATTTGTTGGGTTGTAAATCTGTTTTTCTAATCTCAAGAAGTATTGGCTTAATAATAGTAAGCGAGGATTCGTGTAAAATCCACTCCAAAACAATAAATAGCCTAGTAAATCTAGGGAAGTTTGTTGGACAAATATGAACTGAAATGTGCTTTTTTGAGTTTATTAGTTGCATAAAATCTTAATATTATCACAAGAGTTAAAAGTATGAATTATATTTTATTGTAAAACATACAAATGTGACATTAAAAAAGCAGATGAACATTATTAAGCAAACAGTTCAAGCAACATAATGAAACACTAAATAATGAAGGGCATTGACCACTATTTACACTTTATTCAATACACAGCAACACTTGTTAACTGATGCACTTGAATGCAAAATAAACTTAGCTAAACTCAAACATTATTTTTTAATCTGCAAGAAAAAAATGACACCATATAAAAGTGCTTTTAAAAGAGTTTCACCATGATGAGACCGTTTGGTTTACACAAATAAAAACTTTACAAAAGAGCTTGTGCAAGTGTGACAATGTTGGACTATAAGAATTCCTATAATTTAACTCTTTTTGTCAATACTATTTCCAAATATAACTTATTTAAAAGCTGGTGAACTGTGAAAGTGCTCCAAAGGCAGAGGTTGAGGATTTAACTGTCGGTCTTCTCTGCAGTTTTCTTGTTTTGGCGTTTCACCAGCCGGCGTACACCGGCTCTGTGTCACAGGGCAGGCCGTAGTATCGTCCCTGAGGCCGCTCTTTGCCAAGCAGTGGGGCTCGGGCGATCGTCAGCTCTCCATCTCCATCCTTCCGCCGACGTAGAACCAATAAAATGATGAAGAGTAAGGCCACTGCGAATAAGAGACAGAAAGAGAAATAAAACTGCAGAGAGTGTGACAGGAATGTACCATCAGATGTGTGAGCATGATTCTTATTTTATTCATTATTATGTCGTTACAGAACAGCTGACAGGGCTGCATTTATTAATTTGTGTGCATAACATTAAAAGTAATATCACAGCCTTAAAAAGTCAAAACTAATTAGATTTTTTAAAGATCTACTTAATTACTGCCTGCTTCCAAAAGTCCAAGTCAGAGGATACTCATTTTGAAAGTAATCACTGGATGTGCTGAACTTCATGAGTTAACCCAATTCAAGATGGCTGCCACAGCCAAGTGATTTTTGGAAATGCAAATCAAGCTAAAGCTCATCAGTCAGTTTTACAGATGCTGAGCTAAAGTTTGGCATGGTAGTAGCTTACACTGATCCTCAACATACATTCTGAGCACTGACTGCAAAAACGTTGTTTGAAATGTGGTCACAAAGTCGTGTTAGTAAAATGTTTCATGAACCACCAGAGGGATTCAAAGTCAAAGAAAGTCAACTTTATTATCAAAACTGCAATATGTACAGGACATACACAGGATTGAAATTGCATTTCTCTCTCAGTCCCTCGGTGCAACAGTAAACATTTAAACACTAAAACACTAAACATTAATAAACAAGCATAAAATGAAATAATAAAAGTTTAGTACTGTCCTGAGTTTTTTGCATAGTAGTTTTTCATAGTAGTATAAAAGTATAAAAAGTTTCACCAACACCAAAAACACCAACATTTAATAACCATAATCATAAAATGAAATAGAGTATAATACTGTCCTGAGTTTTTTGCATAGTAGTTTTCCATAGTAGTATAAAAGTATAAAAAGTTTCACCAACACCAAAAACACCAACATTTAATAAACATAATCATAAAATGAAATAGAGTGTAATACTGTCCCGAAGTATAAAGTATAAAAAGTATATCTATAAAATAAATGAAGGTTCTGGCATTTGACATTTGTAAAGAGTGACAAAGCAGCATATGAGGTTAATGTACACAGTATATGTATGAGGTATTTGATATTGGTATAGAGATAAAGTGGCATTATGCAATAAGGCTAGTAAAAAGAATATATACTGTATATCAGCAGTAGTGTAGATATAAAAAGTCTAGATGTAAACAGTAGTAATAAATGTAAACAGTAGTAATAAATGTAAACAGTAAATGTAAACAGTAGTATGACTATAGGCAGTAATGTAATACAAACATTAGTGCAAATATGAGAAGTAGTGCAAACTGAATGAGCACATGACCGTGAGTTGAGTGAATGACCCGTATTGATGACACAGAGTCCAGTGTTAAAAACTTTGTGTTGTGTGGTAATGTGTGAAAGTTTTTTGTGATTAAGGCAGTACAAGGGGGAGGGAGGGCAGAGCAGGCAGAGTGTTAGCATCCTGACTGCCTGATGAACAGAGCTGTCTCTCAGTCTGCTGGTTCGAGCCTGGAGACTCCTCAGTCTCCTCCCCGATGGCAACAGGCTGAAGCAGCTGTGTAGTGGGTGTGTGGGATCACCTGCCATGCAGAGGGCTTTCCGAGTGAGGCGGTTGCTGTGTAAGTCCTGTAGTGAGGGCAAGGAGGTGCCGACAATCTTCTCAGCTGCTCTCACTATACGCTGGAGGCTCTTTCGGCAGGATGCAGTACATGCACCATACCACACCGTGATGCAGCTGGTCAGGACACTTTCTATGGCGCCCCTGTAGAAGGTGCACATGATGGGGGTTGGAGCTCCAGCTCTTTTCAGCTTGCGGAGAAAGTAGAGGCGCTGGTGAGCCTTCTTGGCCAGTGATGCAGTGTTCCTGCTCCAGGACAGGTCCTCTGAGACGTGCACTCCCAGGAACTTGGTGCTGTCCACTCTCTCCACTGTGGTGTTGTTGATGGTCAGAGGGGCATGTTGGGCATCCCTCTTCCTGAAGTCCACAACAATCTCTTTTGTCTTCTCCACGTTGAGAGTGAGATTGTTGTGTCCGCACCACAAGGCCAGGCGGCTCACC
Organism: Garcialebias charrua; assembly: GCA_038048925.1. Classification (NCBI taxonomy): domain Eukaryota; kingdom Metazoa; phylum Chordata; class Actinopteri; order Cyprinodontiformes; family Rivulidae; genus Garcialebias; species Garcialebias charrua. Next base: position 2,000 of record JBBPBX010072974.1, on the reverse strand, counting down.
TCATCCCTGTAGTCCGTCTCATCGTTGTTGCTGATGAGACCCACCACTGTTGTGTCGTCCGCAAACTTGATGAAGTGGTTGGAGCTGTACGATGGTGTGCAGTCGTGTGTTAGCAGGGTGAATAGAAGGGGGCTCAGCACACATCCTTGTGGGGCTCCTGTATTCAATGTGATGGTGCTGGATGTGTTATTCCCGACCCGTACTGCCTGTGGTCTCCCGGTCAGGAAGTCTAGCAGCCAGTTACACATTGAGGTGTTCAGCCCCAGACTGTCCAGTTTAAGGATGAGCTGTTGGGGGATGATGGTGTTGAATGCCGAGCTGAAGTCAATGAACAGCATTCTAACATAAGAGTCTTTCGTGTCCAGATGTGTGAGAGCTGTGTGGAGGGCAGAGGAGATGGCATCGTCGGTTGAGCGATTAGACCGATATGCAAATTGGAAGGGATCCAGGGAGGCAGGGAGGACAGATTTGATGTTTTTCATGACTAGCCGTTCGAAGCACTTCATCAGGATGGGGGTGAGTGCTACCGGACGATAGTCATTGAGGCAGGAGGGCGTTGCCTTCTTTGGGACAGGTATGATGGTTGTGGCTTTGAAACAGGTGGGGACGATGGCCTGACTCAGCGAGATGTTAAAGATGTCTGTGAAGACCGCTGCGAGTTCCCCTGCACAGTCCTTCAGCACACGACCAGGTATGTTGTCAGGACCAGAAGCTTTCCGGGCGTTGATCTTGATGAATGATCGCTTTACGCTGTCTGAGGACAGCACCAGCACCTGGCCATCAGGAGAGGGGGGGAGTTTTTGTGCAGGTGTGCTGTTACATGCCTCAAACCGAGCAAAGAAGTCATTCAGTTCATTCAGCGTGGAGGTTGTGCTGTCACAGGTCTGGGGGGATGGTTTGTAGTTAGTGATGGTCTGTATTCCCTGCCACAGACTCCGTGTGTCCTTGCTGTCCTTGAAGCGGTGAGCTATTTTCCTGGAATACTGCTTCTTGGCCTTTCTGATGCCCCGGGCCAGGTTGTTTCTGGCTGTCCTCAGGCCCACCTGATCTCCCGCTGTGAAGGCAGCATTCCTGGCTCTCAGGAGTCTGTAAACCTCTGCTGTCAGCCATGGCTTCTGATTTGCCCGAACAGTGATGGTCTTGAGGTTGGTAACATCATCAATGCATTTTGTGATGTATGAACATACAGTGTCTGAGTACTCCTGGAGACATGTGTTGTTGTTTGTGGTAGCAGCTTCCTTGAACATACTCCAATCTGTGGTGTCAAAACAGTCCTGGAGTGCCTCTGAAGACCCCTCTGGCCACACTCGTATCTGCTTGCGAACTGGTTTTGTGACTTTCACCAGTGGTCTGTAAGCTGGTTTTAGCAAGACACAGATATGATCAGAAGCACCGATGTTGGGGAGGGGGAGGGCCTTGTAAGCTGCTTTCATGGTGGTGTAGACTTGGTCCAGTGTATTTTTGCCTCTTGTTGGAAAGTTTATGTTTCTGTACGTTTTTGGAAATACACTCTTTAAATCTACTTGGTTGAAATCACCAGCCATGAGGAAAAATGCATCAGGGTGGGCTGTTTGCTGCTCACTGATGTGCACATATAGTTCATTTAAGCCTCCAATAGACCTCAGCGTCCTCCCTATACGCCTCTGTACGACGTACGCTGTGGCAAAAGCGTAGCCCCCGCGTAGCCCCTCGGGCACAAACGCGCAAAGCTCTTTTTTTACGACCGCGTACGCTTGAGCGGTGTCTGACCATAAACTTCCCCGGCGCCGGACTGTTTTGTATGTTACACAAATGAATTAAATTCCTCTTCTTTATCGCTGATCGGGCCTTTTCTTTTGTTTTTTTGCCAAAAGTCAAGTAATCGCTTCTTCCTCCGTTCACTCGATGACTGAAATGAATGAATTCAGGTCCTACCTGGCTGCGGGAGGTTTTATATATTTCCTGGTGGGCGGTGAGCTGCAGGAAAAGCGCTCCCTGTTATTATTTTTATTTCTTAGAAC
>JBBPBX010072973.1:0-17938 GCA_038048925.1 Garcialebias charrua | reverse complement strand
TGTCCTGGTTTACCTGCCCTCATGTTTTCTTGTCCACCTGCCCTCATGTTTTCTGGTCCACCTGTCCCAGGGTTTCTGGTCCACCGGTTCTCAGGTGTTCTGGTCCACTTGTCCACAGGTGTTCTGGTCCACCTGTTCTCAGGTGTTCTGGTTTACCTGCCCTCAGGTGTTCTGGTCTATCTGTCCATAGGTGTTCTGGTCCATCAGTCCACATGTGTTCTGGTCCACCTTTCCACAGGTGTCCTGGTCCACCTGTCCACAGGTGTCCTGGTCCACCTGTCCACAGGTGTTCTGGTCCACCTGTTCTCAGATGTTCTGGTTTACTTGCCCTCAGGTGTTCTGGTCCAGTTGTCCTCAGGTGTTCTGGTCCACCTGTTCTCAGGTGTTCTGGTCCAACTGTTCTCAAGCGTTCTGGTCCAACTGTCCTCACGTGTCCTAGTTTACCTGCCCTCAGGTGTTCTGGTCCACCTGTCCTCAGGTGTTCTGGTCCACCTGTCCTCAGGTGTCCTGGTTTACCTGTCCTCAGGTGTTCTGGTCCAACTTTCCTCAGGTGTTCTGGTCCACCTGTCCTCAGGTGTCCTGGTCCATCTGTCCACAGGTGTCCTGGTCCATCTGTCCACAGATGTCCTGTTCCACCTGTCCACAGGTGTCCTGGTCCACCTGTCCACAGGTGTTCTGGTCCACCTGTTCTCAGATGTTCTGGTTTACCTGCCCTCAGGTGTTCTGGTCCAGTTGTCCTCAGGTGTTCTAGTCCATCTGTCCTCAGGTGTTCTGGTCCACCTGTTCTCAGGGGTTCTAGTCCAACTGTTCTCAAGCGTTCTGGTCCAACTGTCCTCAGGTGTCCTAGTTTACCTGCCCTCAGGTGTTCTGGTCCTCCTGTCCTCAGGTGTTCTGGTCCACCTGTCCTCAGGTGTCCTGGTTTACCTGTCCTCAGGTGTTCTGGTCCAACTTTCCTCAGGTGTTCTGGTCCACCTGTCCTCAGGTGTCCTGGTTTACCTGTCCTCAGGTGTTCTGGTCCAACTTTCCTCAGGTGTTCTTGTCCACCTGCCCTCAGGTGTTCTGGTCCACCTATCCTCAGGTCTTCTGGTCCACCTGTCCTCAGGTGTCCTGGTCCACCTGCCCTCATGTTTTCTGGTCCACCTGTCCCAGGGTTTCTGGTCCACCGGTTCTCAGGTGTTCTGGTCCACTTGTCCACAGGTGTTCTGGTCCACCTGTTCTCAGGTGTTCTGGTTTACCTGTCCACAGGTGTTTGTTCTTGTTTACCTTTCCACAGGTGTTCTGGTCCACCTGTCCACAGGTGTCTTGGTCCACCTGTCCACATTTGTTCTGGTCCACCTTTCCACAGGTGTTCTGGTCCATCTTTCCACAGGTGTCCTGGTCCATCTGTTCTCAGGTGTTCTGGTCCACCTGTCCACAGGTTTCCTGGTCCATCTGTCCACAGGTGTCCTGGTCCATCTGTCCAGAGATGTCCTGGTCCACCTGTCCACAGGTGTCCTGGTCCACCTTTCCACAGGTGTCCTGGTCCACCTGTCCCCAGGTGTTCTGGTCCACCTGTCAACAGGTGTTCTGGTCCACCTTTCCACAGGTGTTCTGCTCCATCTGTCCACAGGTGTCCTGGTCCATCTGTCCACAGGTGTCCTGGTCCATCTGTTCTCAGGTGTTCTGGTCCACCTGTCCACAGGTGTCCTGGTCCATCTGTCCACAGATGTCCTGGTCCACCTGTCCACAGGTGTCCTGGTCCACCTGTCCACAGGTGTTCTGGTCCACCTGTCCACAGGTGTCCTGGTCAACCTGTCAACAGGTGTTCTGGTCCACCTTTCCACAGGTGTTCTGGTCCATCTGTCCACAGGTGTCCTGGTCCATCTGTCCACAGGTGTCCTGGTCCATCTGTTCTCAGGTGTTCTGGTCCACCTGTCCACATGTGTCCTGGTCCACCTGTCCACAGGTGTTCTGGTCCACCTGTCCACAGGTGTCCTGGTCAACCTGTCAACAGGTGTTCTGGTCCACCTTTCCACAGGTGTTCTGGTCCATCTGTCCACAGGTGTCCTGGTCCATCTGTCCACAGATGTCCTGGTCCACCTGTCCACAGGTGTTCTGGTCCACCTGTTCTCAGATGTTCTGGTTTACCTGCCCTCAGGTGTTCTGGTCCAGTTGTCCTCAGGTGTTCTGGTCCACCTGTTCTCAGGTGTTCTAGTCCAACTGTTCTCAAGTGTTCTGGTCCAACTGTTCTCAAGCGTTCTGGTCCAACTGTCCTCAGGTGTCCTAGTTTACCTGCCCTCAGGTGTTCTGGTCCACCTGTCCTCAGGTGTTCTGGTCCACCTGTCCTCAGGTGTCCTGGTTTACCTGTCCTCAGGTGTTCTGGTCCAACTTTCCTCAGTTGTTCTGGTCCACCTGTCCTCAGGTGTCCTGGTCCATCTGTCCACAGGTGTCCTGGTCCATCTGTCCACAGATGTCCTGTTCCACCTGTCCACAGGTGTCCTGGTCCACCTGTCCACAGGTGTTCTGGTCCACCTGTTCTCAGATGTTCTGGTTTACCTGCCCTCAGGTGTTCTGGTCCAGTTGTCCTCAGGTGTTCTAGTCCATCTGTCCTCAGGTGTTCTGGTCCACCTGTTCTCAGGTGTTCTAGTCCAACTGTTCTCTAGTGTTCTGGTCCAACTGTCCTCAGGTGTCCTAGTTTACCTGCCCTCAGGTGTTCTGGTCCTCCTGTCCTCAGGTGTTCTTGTCCACCTGTCCTCAGGTGTCCTGGTTTACCTGTCCTCAGGTGTTCTGGTCCAACTTTCCTCAGGTGTTCTGGTCCACCTGTCCTCAGGTGTTCTGGTCCACCTGTCCTCAGGTGTTCTGGTCCACCTTTCCTCAGGTGTCCTGGTCCTCCTGTCCTCAGGTGTCCTGGTTTACCTGCCCTCATGTTTTCTTGTCCACCTGCCCTCATGTTTTCTGGTCCACCTGTCCCAGGGTTTCTGGTCCACCGGTTCTCAGGTGTTCTGGTCCACTTGTCCACAGGTGTTCTGGTCCACCTGTTCTCAGGTGTTCTGGTTTACCTGCCCTCAGGTGTTCTGGTCTATCTGTCCATAGGTGTTCTGGTCCATCAGTCCACAGGTGTCTTGGTCCACCTGTCCACATGTGTTCTGGTCCACCTTTCCACAGGTGTCCTGGTCCACCTGTCCACAGGTGTCCTGGTCCACCTGTCCACAGGTGTTCTGGTCCACCTGTTCTCAGATGTTCTGGTTTACTTGCCCTCAGGTGTTCTGGTCCAGTTGTCCTCAGGTGTTCTGGTCCACCTGTTCTCAGGTGTTCTGGTCCAACTGTTCTCAAGCGTTCTGGTCCAACTGTCCTCACGTGTCCTAGTTTACCTGCCCTCAGGTGTTCTGGTCCACCTGTCCTCAGGTGTTCTGGTCCACCTGTCCTCAGGTGTCCTGGTTTACCTGTCCTCAGGTGTTCTGGTCCAACTTTCCTCAGGTGTTCTGGTCCACCTGTCCTCAGGTGTCCTGGTCCATCTGTCCACAGGTGTCCTGGTCCATCTGTCCACAGATGTCCTGTTCCACCTGTCCACAGGTGTCCTGGTCCACCTGTCCACAGGTGTTCTGGTCCACCTGTTCTCAGATGTTCTGGTTTACCTGCCCTCAGGTGTTCTGGTCCAGTTGTCCTCAGGTGTTCTAGTCCATCTGTCCTCAGGTGTTCTGGTCCACCTGTTCTCAGGGGTTCTAGTCCAACTGTTCTCAAGCGTTCTGGTCCAACTGTCCTCAGGTGTCCTAGTTTACCTGCCCTCAGGTGTTCTGGTCCTCCTGTCCTCAGGTGTTCTGGTCCACCTGTCCTCAGGTGTCCTGGTTTACCTGTCCTCAGGTGTTCTGGTCCAACTTTCCTCAGGTGTTCTGGTCCACCTGTCCTCAGGTGTCCTGGTTTACCTGTCCTCAGGTGTTCTGGTCCAACTTTCCTCAGGTGTTCTTGTCCACCTGCCCTCAGGTGTTCTGGTCCACCTATCCTCAGGTCTTCTGGTCCACCTGTCCTCAGGTGTCCTGGTCCACCTGCCCTCATGTTTTCTGGTCCACCTGTCCCAGGGTTTCTGGTCCACCGGTTCTCAGGTGTTCTGGTCCACTTGTCCACAGGTGTTCTGGTCCACCTGTTCTCAGGTGTTCTGGTTTACCTGTCCACAGGTGTTTGTTCTTGTTTACCTTTCCACAGGTGTTCTGGTCCACCTGTCCACAGGTGTCTTGGTCCACCTGTCCACATTTGTTCTGGTCCACCTTTCCACAGGTGTTCTGGTCCATCTTTCCACAGGTGTCCTGGTCCATCTGTTCTCAGGTGTTCTGGTCCACCTGTCCACAGGTTTCCTGGTCCATCTGTCCACAGGTGTCCTGGTCCATCTGTCCAGAGATGTCCTGGTCCACCTGTCCACAGGTGTCCTGGTCCACCTTTCCACAGGTGTCCTGGTCCACCTGTCCCCAGGTGTTCTGGTCCACCTGTCAACAGGTGTTCTGGTCCACCTTTCCACAGGTGTTCTGCTCCATCTGTCCACAGGTGTCCTGGTCCATCTGTCCACAGGTGTCCTGGTCCATCTGTTCTCAGGTGTTCTGGTCCACCTGTCCACAGGTGTCCTGGTCCATCTGTCCACAGATGTCCTGGTCCACCTGTCCACAGGTGTCCTGGTCCACCTGTCCACAGGTGTTCTGGTCCACCTGTCCACAGGTGTCCTGGTCAACCTGTCAACAGGTGTTCTGGTCCACCTTTCCACAGGTGTTCTGGTCCATCTGTCCACAGGTGTCCTGGTCCATCTGTCCACAGGTGTCCTGGTCCATCTGTTCTCAGGTGTTCTGGTCCACCTGTCCACATGTGTCCTGGTCCACCTGTCCACAGGTGTTCTGGTCCACCTGTCCACAGGTGTCCTGGTCAACCTGTCAACAGGTGTTCTGGTCCACCTTTCCACAGGTGTTCTGGTCCATCTGTCCACAGGTGTCCTGGTCCATCTGTCCACAGATGTCCTGGTCCACCTGTCCACAGGTGTTCTGGTCCACCTGTTCTCAGATGTTCTGGTTTACCTGCCCTCAGGTGTTCTGGTCCAGTTGTCCTCAGGTGTTCTGGTCCACCTGTTCTCAGGTGTTCTAGTCCAACTGTTCTCAAGTGTTCTGGTCCAACTGTTCTCAAGCGTTCTGGTCCAACTGTCCTCAGGTGTCCTAGTTTACCTGCCCTCAGGTGTTCTGGTCCACCTGTCCTCAGGTGTTCTGGTCCACCTGTCCTCAGGTGTCCTGGTTTACCTGTCCTCAGGTGTTCTGGTCCAACTTTCCTCAGTTGTTCTGGTCCACCTGTCCTCAGGTGTCCTGGTCCATCTGTCCACAGGTGTCCTGGTCCATCTGTCCACAGATGTCCTGTTCCACCTGTCCACAGGTGTCCTGGTCCACCTGTCCACAGGTGTTCTGGTCCACCTGTTCTCAGATGTTCTGGTTTACCTGCCCTCAGGTGTTCTGGTCCAGTTGTCCTCAGGTGTTCTAGTCCATCTGTCCTCAGGTGTTCTGGTCCACCTGTTCTCAGGTGTTCTAGTCCAACTGTTCTCTAGTGTTCTGGTCCAACTGTTCTCAAGCGTTCTGGTCCAACTGTCCTCAGGTGTCCTAGTTTACCTGCCCTCAGGTGTTCTGGTCCTCCTGTCCTCAGGTGTTCTTGTCCACCTGTCCTCAGGTGTCCTGGTTTACCTGTCCTCAGGTGTTCTGGTCCAACTTTCCTCAGGTGTTCTGGTCCACCTGTCCTCAGGTGTTCTGGTCCACCTGTCCTCAGGTGTTCTGGTCCACCTTTCCTCAGGTGTCCTGGTCCTCCTGTCCTCAGGTGTCCTGGTTTACCTGCCCTCATGTTTTCTTGTCCACCTGCCCTCATGTTTTCTGGTCCACCTGTCCCAGGGTTTCTGGTCCACCGGTTCTCAGGTGTTCTGGTCCACTTGTCCACAGGTGTTCTGGTCCACCTGTTCTCAGGTGTTCTGGTTTACCTGCCCACAGGTGTTCTGGTCCACCTGTCCACAGGTGTTCTGGTCCATCTGTCCACAGGTGTCTTGGTCCACCTGTCCACATGTGTTCTGGTCCACCTTTCCACAGGTGTTCTGGTCCATCTTTCCACAGGTGTCCTGGTCCATCTGTTCTCAGGAGTTCTGGTCCACCTGTCCACAGGTGTCCTGGTCCATCTGTCAACAGGTGTCCTGGTCCATCTGTCCAGAGATGTCCTTGTCCACCTGTCCACAGGTGTCCTGGTCCACCTGTCCACAGGTGTTCTGGTCCACCTGTTCTCAGATGTTCTGGTTTACCTGCCCTCAGGTGTTCTGGTCCAGTTGTCCTCAGGTGTTCTGGTCCATCTGTCCTCAGGTGTTCTGGTCCACCTGTTCTCAGGTGTTCTGGTTTACCTTTCCACAGGTGTTCTGGTCCACCTGTCCACATGTTTCCTGGCCCACCTGTCCACAGGTGTCCTGGCCCACCTGTCCACAGGTGTCCTGGCCCACCTGTCCACAGGTGTCCTGGCCCACCTGGTTACATGTGTTCTGGTCCACCTGTACACAGGTGTCCTGGCCCACCTTTCCACATGTTTTCTGGTCCACCTGTCCACATGTGTCCTGGCCCACCTGTCCACAGGTGTCCTGGTCCACCTGTCCACATGTGTTCTGGTCCACCTGTCCACAGGTTTCCTGGTCCACCTGTCCACATGTACCATACCATACCATACCATTTTATTTATAAAGCACTTTAAACAGGAACAAGTCCACACCAAAGTGCTGGACAAACAAACACGCAACAGGCAACACAGACAATGAAGTACAACACGAAAAACATAAAAACATTGCAGATCATAAATCAAACGATCCAATACAAATCAGCTGGCATTGAAAGCGATGGAGTAGTAGTGAGTTTTTAACCGGGATTTGAAAACCGAGAGGGAGGGGGCCTGTTTGATGAGCAGCGGTAACTCGTTCCAGAGTCTTGGGCCTGCTACAGAGAAAGCCCTGTCACCCCTGCGCTTAAGGCGAGTTTCTGGAACTATTAAGAGTACCTGATCCTCTGACCTCAAAGCACGTGGAGGGACATATGGGTGTATCAGATCCGAGAGATAGGCGGGGGCGAGACTGTTCAGCGATTTGTAGACATACATGAGAATTTTGAATTGGATTCGAAGATGAACCGGTAGCCAGTGAAGGGAGGCCAAGACTGGTGTAATGTGCTCTCTTTTGCGATGTGTTCGGGTCCACCTGTCCACAGGTGTTCTGGTCCACCTGTCCTCAGGTGTTCTGGTCCACCTGTCCACAGGTGTTCTGGTCCACCTGTCCACAGGTGTTCTGGTCCACCTGTCCACAGGTGTTCTGGTCCACCTGTCCACAGGTGTTCTGGTCCACCTGTCCACATGTGTTCTGGTCCACCTGTCCACAGGTGTTCTGGTCCACCTGTCCACATGTGTTCTGGTCCACCTGTCCACAGGTGTTCTGGTCCACCTGTCCACAGGTGTTCTGGTCCACCTGTCCACAGGTGTTCTGGTCCACCTGTCCACATGTGTTCTGGTCCACCTGTCCACAGGTGTTCTGGTCCACCTGTCCACATGTGTTCTGGTCCACCTGTCCACAGGTGTTCGGGTCCACCTGTCCACAAGTGTCCTGGTCCACCTGTCCACAGGTGTCCTGGTTTACCTGTCCACAGGTGCTCTAGTCCTCCTGTCCTCAGGTGTCCTAGTCCACTCCTCATGAACAGCTTTCTCAGGTTTGAAGGGTTCTTCTCCAGATGTTTCAGCTCCTTCCACAGATGTTCAACAGGATTTAGATCAGGGCTCAGAGGACACTCCAGAACAGTCCAGTGTTTGGTTCTGACCCGTTCCTGGGTGTTTGTATTTGAGTGTTTTGCTGGACCCATGAGCTGCGACTGAGGCGAAGCTTTCTGTCCAGTCTGCCTTGATGCTCTTGAGGTTTCCTTGTCCCCTGCTCAGATCCAGGACACCCAGTAGCAGCTCCAGAACTGAACCGAGCCTCCTCCATGTGTCACTGCAGCTACAGGGTTCTGTTCTTTGTCCCAGTTTTGGGTCTGAACACAGAGCTGATGGGACTTGTTTTCAAAAAGCTCCAGTTGAGTCTCATCTGTCCAAAGAACTTTCTCCCAGAACATTTGTGGATCATCAAAATACATTTGAGCAAATTCCCCGTCTTGTTTTTATGACTTGGTTGTTTTCCTTTAGAAGTCCCAGAGAAGGGTCATTTAACATTTCTACCTTTCATATTAGTCTTGAAACAGCATCTGCCGACACATTGGATCAACCTATTTGGCATTCTTTGATCGGCTCCGTTACGTAGTGAGGGTGGGGGGTCTGGGATGTGGCCTTGTGGGGCATTGGGACTGGAGGGGGGGGAGGTTGGGGTTTGGGGCGCCGGGGGGTTAGGGCTGCTTGGGCGGGGAGGACCTCGTCTTCGACCTGGGGAGGACCGGGGGGGGTTCTGGGGGACATCTACTGGGGGCGGCATGCGGGCCCTCGGGTGGTCGGTGGCGGCGGTCATGGGTCGCCGGTCGGTGACCCGGCTGTGCTGGGGTGGTTTCGGGGTGGGTGCCGGGGGCTTGGGACTCTGGGGGCGCGTCGTCCCCGGGCTTGGGCCTGGTGGGGGTCGGGGGTCTTGGGCTCTGGCCGGCGGGTCGCCGGGCTATGGGCTGGCTGGCGCTCTGGTGCCCAGCTCTGGCCGGGGGCTCTCGGCTCGCTGGTGGGTTGGGGTTCATATGCTGGGGGGTGGGTGTCTGGGGGCGTGACTGGTGGCCAATGGGAGGGAGCGGGCAAACCCAGCTTGGGTGTCTAATGTGTTATGTGTTTTGAAAGTTGTTAATATGAAGGGTGGGTATAGTATTTCTTCTGGGGTGGGGATTAAGTGGATGTCCTGGATGATGGTCTTGGACTATACTTGGCCGGTGTGCGGGCCCCGGTTGGGGCCTGTTCTTGATGCTTCCTGGCTCTGTCGACGGTTGGGCGGGCGCTCTTGGCCGTGTCGTCCATGTGGGATTTTGTGTCCTCTTGGACGGCGGGCTGACTGCGGTTCGCAGGGGTCGTGGCGGCCCTGGCGGGTGTGGGCTGTTGGTTCTGCTGTTGGCGGCCCTCGGGGCCGTGTCCCTCTCTGGTCTTGGCTCAATGTCCTGGCGGTCGGAGAGGTGTTTCCTTTACCTCGCTCCTTGGGTGGACCTTGGCGAGCTGGGGGGTAAGCAGGGTCAGCGGGGGAGCTGACTCGCTGTGGGAGCACTGTTCCTGCAGTTATTTTTCTCCCCATCCCTCAACACGCACCTCCGCCCTCTTCATCTTAAATTAATACATGTAGGGAATTTGGGTCTCGGGTGTGCTGCAATGGTTTTACATCTCTGTTGTTAAGAGCACCTGGGACTCAATTTTATATACACTTTAGACATTCATTCATAAACATCTTCATAAAAGTCACATATAGGGAATGGAGTGAGCACTATGGCTATGGGTGGCGGGATGACATCAATCTCGCCCCCATGCCTATGCTCACTCAACATTATGCATCTAGACAATTAGGGCCTGGGTTAGAGTTGGAGTGGAGGGGAAACTGGTATAATGCCAGCCTTTGCTCCTTCTCTTTCCTTTTTAAATACACTTTACAACAACACTCACCAACAGTACATTTGGGGACGGGGGTGTGTGTGTCGGGGTCTTGATTTGTTAATTTCAATTTTATTTATTATGTATTTATTTATATATTATTTATTTATTTTTCTCTTACCCCCCTGGTTGCCTTGCGGACATTCTGGGGGTGGGCCGTCAGGGGTTGTGCTGGGGTGTGGGGGGGTTCGGGGCCTGTGGGTTCGCCGTGGGCGGGGCTGGCAGTGCGCTCCCTCTGGGGCTGCTTGGGCTCGGGTGTCCTGTCCTGTCCTGTCGGCAGGGCGCGGGGTGGGCCGGATCTTGGACGTCTGCTGCTCTCCACCCCAGAATGAATGGGTCTACCTCCTGGGTTTGGATGTGGGCTGCCCCATGTAGGGAGCAGGTACATGTCTTGGACCTAGGGGGTATAGAGTGTGCATCGGGATTATGAATGGAGCGTGTCGTTATTGTTTGTCTTTCTGTGACTGAGGGTGAGGATGAGGGTGGGTCTGAATGAGTGTGTCTGTGTATGAATGTTTAAGTGTCAGGCTGGGACTTGGACTGCCCCCTCTCTGATACTTCTGAGGCTACCCAGTGTCGCGCTCCTGCCACGTGGCCCCCTGGTGGGTGTTCCTCTGCCTACGGGCGTGCTTGGGGCCCTCACTATCTGGGGCTGGGCGCTTGGGCGTTTGTCAGCTCGGCCTGGTGGCTGCCTGGTGGGGCTCGGGTCCTCTGGTCCTGTCAGGTCTGGACCTGAGGGATGGGCGTCCCCGGTGCCCGAGCCTCGGTGACCGGCCCTGGGGCTACGTCGGTGCAGCGGGCTCCGGCGGGGGCCTGTGTATTGTCGCTGTTGACCCCGGGGGGTCATTGTGTGTGGTCCCTGGTGGGGTTCGTCCGGTTCTTCCACTTGGTCGGATCTGGGGAGTGGACGAGTGGCTCGTCCTGTTCGGGTGGTCCTGGGGACTCTGGGCTCGGGGTCCTTCCTGGGGTCTTGGGCTTTGATCGCCCCTTCGTCTGTCTCGGGCTTTGGGGGGACGGGTCTCTGATGCTTCACAGTCGCTACTAAATGTTCTATTGGAGGAACCTCATTCACTTATGCATGCTCACAACCACACACAAATGGATGCAGGGATGTATAGTAGATGTATGTAGATGGGTATATAAATGAATATAAATATATATGTATGTATATTGTATATATATTTGTAGGTATGGGTATGTGTATTTATAGAAATATTTGCAAGGTCATGAATATTATCAGTCTTTATGCTTGTATGTTTCGTTGTTGTGTTCTGTCATGTGCTTTGCAGGATTGTGGACGGAGGTTTGGTGTGTTTGCCTTGTGCTCTTTCTGTGGACAATTGTTGTTTTGTTGTTTTGTTTTGTTTTGTTGTCTCACTTTCTCTTTTCTTTCTTTCTCTATTAAAAAAAAAAAAATAAATAAAAAAAAAAAAAATAAATAAATAAATAAAATAAAAAAAAAATATTGGAGTGAGAGGATGGCTATAAGGTGTGAAGGGAGGCCATCTATAAATGGAAAAAAAAAAAAAAAAAAAAAAAAAAAAAAAAACCATTTCTACCTTTGGAACCCAGAGACGGGTCGAGTGACCTGAAGGATTTTAGCTAACATCCTATAATGAGCTGTTAACAGGCGCTTTTGTTTTGTAAATAAGGCCATTACTGGCGCACCACAGGAGGGGGCACGCTTAACACTAATGTGACTAAGGCTGCACATTTTTGCGCAAGTGAACTTGGCTTCTAAATCTCCCGGTCTCTTTCAGTGGGCTATATATGTTGGTCCGTCACTTGNAAACATTTCTACCTTTGGAACCCAGAGACGGGTCGAGTGACCTGAAGGATTTTAGCTAACATCCTATAATGAGCTGTTAACAGGCGCTTTTGTTTTGTAAATAAGGCCATTACTGGCGCACCACAGGAGGGGGCACGCTTAACACTAATTTGACTAAGGCTGCACTTTTTTGCGCAAGTGAACTTGGCTTCTAAATCCCCCGGTCCCTTTCAGTGGGCTATATATGTTGGTCCGTCACTTGACCTCAGGTCATGTGACCTGTGTCGGTCCGTCAGTTTACCTCAGGTCATGTGACCTGTGTCGGTCCGTCAGTTGACTTCATGTCGTGTGACCTGTCGTTTTGTCAGTTGACCTCAGGTCATGTGACCTGTGTTGGTTCGTCACTTGACCTCAGGTCATGTGACCTGTGTCGGTCCGTCAGTTGACCTCAGGTCATGTGACCTGTGTCGGTCCGTCAGTTGACCTCATGTCGTGTGACCTGTGTCGGTCCGTCAGTTGACCTCAGGTCATGTGACCTGTGTCGGTCCGTCAGTTGACTTCATGTCATGTGACCTGTGTCGTTGTGTCAGTTGACCTCAGGTCATGTGACCTGTGTTGGTACGTCAGTTGACCTCATGCCGTGTGACCTGTGTCGGTCCATCAGTTGACTTCATGTCATGTGACCTGTGTCGTTGTGTCAGTTGACCTCAGGTCATGTGACCTGTGTTGGTACGTCAGTTGACCTCATGCCGTGTGACCTGTGTCGGTCCGTCAGTTGACCTCAGGTCATGTGACCTATGTCAGTCCATCAGTTGACCTCAGGTCATGTGACCTGTGTCGGTCCGTCAGTTGACTTCATGTCGTGTGACCTGTGTCATTTTGTCAGTTGACCTCAGGTCATGTGACCTGTGTTGGTCCGTCACTTGACCTCAGGTCATGTGACCTGTGTCGGTCCCTCAGTTGACCTCATGTCATGTGACCTGTGTTGGTCCGTCAGTTGACTTCATGTTGTGTGACCTGTGTTGGTCCGTCACTTGACCTCAGGTCATGTGACCTGTGTTGGTCCGTCACTTGACCTCAGGTCATGTGACCTGTGTTGGTCCGTCAGTTCACCTCAGGTCATGTGACCTGTGTCGGTCCATCACTTGACCTCAGGTCATGTGACCTGTGTCGGTCCGTCAGTTGACCTCATGTCGTGTGACCTGTGTCGGTCCGTCAGTTGACCTCAGGTCATGTGACCTGTGTCGGTAGTCAGTTGACCGTCATGTGACCTCAGGTCATGTGACCTGTGTCGGTCCGTCAGTTGACTTCATGTCATGTGACCTGTGTCGTTGTGTCAGTTGACCTCAGGTCATGTGACCTGTGTTGGTACGTCAGTTGACCTCATGCCGTGTGACCTGTGTCGGTCCATCAGTTGACTTCATGTCATGTGACCTGTGTCGTTGTGTCAGTTGACCTCAGGTCATGTGACCTGTGTTGGTACGTCAGTTGACCTCAGGTCATGTGACCTGTGTTGGTCCGTCACTTGACCTCAGGTCATGTGACCTGTGTCGGTCCGTCAGTTGACCTCATGTCATGTGACCTGTGTCGGTCCGTCAGTTGACCTCATGTCGTGTGACCTATGTCGGTCCATCAGTTGACCTCAGGTCATGTGACCTGTGTCGGTCCATCAGTTGACCTCATGTCGAGTGACCAGTGTCGGTCCATCAGTTGACTTCATGTCGTGTGACCTATGTCGGTCCGTCAGTTGACCTCAGGTCATGTGACCCGTGTTGGTCCGTCAGTTGACCTCATGTCGTGTGACCAGTGTTGGTCCGTCAGAGACAGTACTTGTAAGCAAAATAATTTATTTGACAGAACATCAAAGTTACAGGATAGTCAGCACAGCAGAATAAGACAATTTTATGCATAAAATTGTTCTGGAGCAGACAAAGCTTTCCGTTCAGTGGATGTCCCAAAATGTTCAACTGTGAGATAACTTCAGGGTTTGTTATGTGTGAATTCAGGTCAGGGCCTCTCTTCTGACTAAGGGGGGAAGTGCAAGCAGAGTCTTACTTACCTGGTGGAAACATTGGAATGCAGTCTGTGCAGTTTGGTGTGGTGGGGGTGTCTGAGTTGTGTGCACGCATATTTATAACAAAAGGCAGTTAATGGCCCACTAATGGTTGGTTTGGACTAAGGCCCTGTTTACACGGACACTGTGTGGGGGAAACGGATGTTTTGGGTATGTTAATTAGGTGAAAAGTTTTGCATTGACACGGTCGAATTCTGTGGATACGACTCTCTCCCCCTCCACCCCCCGTCCTCATGATTTCATTGTAGTTACCATGCTGGGCCATTAGATGGCGCTGTGATTTTTGGAACCTTCACTACTGCGCATGCGCTGCCTGAGGTAAACAGACCAGCTGCTTTGTCTGTTTTCCTCTCTGGCTAAAATCAGCTAACTACAAGTTGTTGTCAACAAGTTAACAACAAGTTAAAGCTGGAATTTGGATAAGAGTCAACAGATTTGAGTCAGTGGGACCCGCTTCATCTAACAAGCTGCACACCACACACGCTGAGCCTGTGGACCAGAACCAGAACCGCTGAGTGGACTGTGGACCAGAACCGGACTTTCCAGCGTGATAAACAGCTGACTTACAGCAGGTAAATCAACGTTCTTAATATAATGTTTGCTTGTGTTTACTTTGATCACACAACAACTGAGTTTTTATTTATTTATTTATTTATTTCTGCCAGGTGGAGAAGCTGTCGCTCCAGCAGGCAGACGGTTCGGCGGTTCTGATGGGTCCAGATGAACACACAGCACGAGTCCAGTTCATTAACATAGTTACAGTTCGGTTCACGTGTTTTAATAGTGTGTTCAGTTTAATTCTCAGTGTTTGTGTTTAAACTTTGGTGCTGAATAAATAAATAAATAAATAAAAAATAAACCTGCTGTCTTCATTTTCACAGCACGTTACGCACTGTTTAAAAAATGTAACGAGTCCAGATAGATACTGTAGTTCAGATAAATTTACATCTCCCACGCCAACATAAATACTGTTTATTATTGTTAAACTGTTATATTTTGCAACGTGACACGTGAAATGTCAGACTGTCCACGCGCATGCGGGCTGCGCGCATGTGGTTGACACAAAAGCTCCACGGGAGATGTTTACATTATCAGCGGGGGGTCAGCGAAAAACTTCCACCTTGAGAGCAGGGTCAGAAAAGTATCGGTGTCATCGAGGGGGGCCAGCAGCGTCGTGTAGGCGATAAGCAAAGTCGCAAAGAGAAAGTAGCGGTTACACTCAAAATACGCGCCGTGTAAACTGGCCCTAAGGGTCTTTTGACCCTCTTTCAGGACTTCTGGGGGGAGGTCGAAAATCCTGTCCACTTTGCCTCAGTGACTGGTGTGATGTCACACTGGTGACCTTTGACCTTGGAGTTGACCTCTAGTCTCTGTGGAAGTTGATTTGCATTAAGATAAATGAACAGTTTTCTCTGACAGTGTTCGACCAGCGGGTGTGATCATCGCTCGTCAACTGTAGGAAACAATAAAACTTCAAGTGGACTTCACATCAGAGTCCGTTGGTCCAACTTCCAACATTCTGATCAGATAGCAGCAGATTTTACACTTTTATTATGTAAACATTCGGTTCAGCAATTTATTGTTTTACAGCAAAGTTAGAGATGAAACATGTTTTAATTTGCTTCAAAATCTACTACAGAAATCCCTAAACAGGGTTACCGTATTTATCGGACTATAAGGCGCACTAAGTGAAACAAAACAGTCAGATAAGTCAAACTTTATTAAATTCTTTCACAATAACCACATCAAATCAGTTGGAGGTCAGTAAGCACAACCAGAATTAATACTTAAAGGTCCACTGACAAGATTTTTCTACTATTCATCAAATTGCTCAAAATATATATATTTTATCATTTAAATATGTTCGTTTTTGCAAACAAAATGATAAATCACTTTAATTTTGCTTTAAAAGGGATTTTGAAATTTAAGCCATGTTTAATCATGGGAAATAATAATAATAATAATAATGTCACATTTTTGTCATCTGTGTATGTTTCCATACAAGACGAAATTTGACTCTGCATTTAACCCAATCACCACCAGGTGGGGCAGTGGGCAGCTCCGATTACAGACGAACGCACCATCTGTGACATAGTGAGAGGCAGAGGGCTTTGGTCTCTTTAATAGCGGACAATTTAAAATCAGACGAATTTATCAATCTAAGTGAAGATTTGAGTTATTTGTCTTCATTTTGGGAAGCAGAAAATAGTTTGGGTGATGGAACAAGAAACAACAGGATCTAATTTAGGTCTGATGCTGTATCAGACTTACCTTCATGTGGAGCTGCTCACACCCGCGCACTGTGACAGCCCAGAGCTCTGCCCGGTGTTACGTCACAGATGGTGCGTTCGTGTGTAATCGGATTTCCCATGATTAAGCACAGCTTGAAGTTCAAAATCACTTTTAAAGCAGAATTAAAGTGATTTATTCATTCATTCATTCATTCAACCTTTATTTAGTCAGGTAAATCTTTTGAACCTCATGGGCTCATTTACGAAAGCGACCTGCTAAAACTAAAGAACAATGAACAGCAGTGGTAGAATTTCCTTAAACAATAAACAAACAAACAATAAACAATAGAAAACAAAAGAGAGAAAAAAACAAAAGAAAGTTTTTTTTAAATTTTATTATTATTATTTTTTTAACAAAGTATCAAACTAGCAAAACATTATAAGGTAGACGTATAAAATCAAAGACAGGAACAAATCTGCATTGGTTTACCCGTTTTATCATTTTGTTTGCAAAAACGAACATATTTAAATGATAAAAGATATATATTTTGAGCAATTTTATGAATAGTAGAAAAATCATGTCAGTGGACCTTTAAGGTGCAATTTGAGAAAATTAAAGGATTTTAGCTGCACCTTATAGTCAGAAAAATATGGTAATTTAGTTTAAATCGTGTCACATTTGAATCACTTTTATCCCAAAATTTGTTGTTTTGCTCACAAACAAGATGAAAAGGACTGATAAGCTTGGCTGCATCAAACACGATGCAGGATCAGTGTTTATGGAGCGGACACGTTGCAAAATGGCCACCGCAGCTAAAAGTAATGTATCAAAAAGAAATGACTATAATCCAGTAAGTTTTATGTTGAGTTAAAATGGTGAGAGTCATTCCCAACACACTCTCCGTGCGCCGACGGATCATGTGACATCTTTCTTTAATTACTTCAGGTGAGATGCATGCTTTCTGCTGCTTTTTAAACTGATCCATGTTTTCTTTTCTCTATTTGACCAAGTAACAAAAAACTGAATAAAATCAGTGTTTTGTTGTTTCTTTGTTTTTACATTTGGCAATAAATGGGATACATTTTCATTGTTATGCTGATGATACACAGTTATACAATATTTGTATATTTGTCCATGAAACCCAATGAATCAAATCAGTTACTTAGACTACAAGCATGTCTTAAAGACATAAAAAACCTGGATGACTCTTAATTTTCTCCCTTTGAACACAGACAAGACTGAGGTTTTAGTTTTTGGATCCGAGCATCTTAGGAATAACATTTTCAGTCTTTCTCCCTCCTTAGATGACATTGATCTGCCTCCAGCTCTAATGTTAAAAATCTTATTTTTGATCAGGACATGTCTTTTATCCCCCACATTAAACACTTTAGAACCAACTTCTTCCACCTGCGTAATACAACTAAAATTAGAAACATCTAAAAATGATGCAGGAAGACTGGTTCATGCATTTGTCACGTCTAGACTGGACTATTTTAATGATTTATTGGGTGTCCAGATACTTCTTTAAAACATCTTCAGTTGATCCAACATGCTGCTGCCAGAGTCTTAACTGGAGTTACTGGGAGAGATCATATCTCTCCAGTTTTAGCTTCTCTCCACTGGCTCCCTGTCAAATCCAGAATTGAATTCAAAATCTTACTTCCAACCTACAAAGCCCTCAACAACCTAGCTCCATCTTATATTACTGATCTTGTTGTTCCATATTTTCCTAACAGAGCACTTCACTCTCAGACTGCAGGTTTACTCGAGGTTCCTAGAGTTTCTAAAAGCAGAATGGAAGGAAGATCTTCCAGTTCACAGGCTCCTCTCTTGTGGAACCAACTTCCAGTTTCTGTCCATGAGGCTGAAACATTGTCCAGTTTGAAGACTGGGATTAAGACTTTCCTTTTTGATCAATCCTATAGTCAGTCGTAGGCATGTAACGAGATCTCGTTGTACGAGATCTCGCAATATTAAACTCCCGCGATATCTCTCGTTGAGAGGTAACGTTGTCTCGCGAGACGCTAATGCTAGCGCTAGCAGAGCCCCTAGCAAGTCAGCGTCACGGACAGCATGGCTTCGCCGGATGAAGTTGCTATAGAAGACGCCCCAACTACTGATGGAGGGTCCCGGTGCCGCAGACGCCTCTACATTGATGGAGGGTCCCGGCGCTGCCGACGCTGCCCCGGATGTAAAGACACACGCGTAAACACCGGTGTGACCGGTGTTGCCAGATAGAGTCCCACCCACCCAAAGCACTC
>JBBPBX010072972.1:0-17938 GCA_038048925.1 Garcialebias charrua | reverse complement strand
ACATGAAACGTTCAGCCATTATAATTTACAGATATCAGTCCTTATTAACTCTGAAACCAAAGGTTTCTGAATCCAGGTCTCAAAGTGGAGATTTTAGGGGGAATCCCCCACGGTGATGTGAAATAATCTGCAAGTGAAGTCGCACATGCGCACTACAGGCGTCGGCAGTCCAAAGGTTTTCTGCACTAACAACAGTTATAATAAATGACAGAGAGCAGTGTTTTTGTGCTGCTCATCTTTTTTAAGCATGTAGGAGCAAAACTAATAAATCCCAGGGTCCAAAGAGGCGTTGGTGTATTCACCAGTTTGGATGTAACTGTCATGCAGACACTGCATGCGCATTGAATGCAGCTGAGCCCATCAGGGTTGCCAGATAAATTTAGAATGTCCTCTTTACCCCCTCCTTTTCTGTGCACATGCTCAACAAACACAACACACACTTCATCTAGAATATCTTTATTCAACACGCATGACAGTTCAAGTCAAAATACTTTCATTTTAAAGCGATAGTACTATACAGGTAGTCCCCGACTTAAGACGGAGTTCCGTTCCTGCGCTGCATCGTAAAGCGAATTTTGATGTAAGTCGGAACATACGTACATAATAATAATAATAATAATGAATTCCATTTATAATGCACTTTTCATTAATAAAAATCTCAAAGTGCTAATTTAACTGAACCATACTGAACCATATACGTATAGTACTGTATTTTACCAAGCACTTAGCCTATCCTAACACAGTACCCTACATAATTATCAAAACACACATACATTTGGGAGCCATAATGAAGTGAAAAAGAGTTAATAACCTACTGGTTGCTGGTGAAGCCGTTCCTCCATCCCTCCTCCATATTCTCTATGGCGTTTACGTCATAAAACCGCCGTCCAGCTCGGTCCATCCTCCGTACTTATTCGTTTACGACGTAAAACCACGCTCACAGTACACACAGTAACAGTAAGTTGTACTATGTACAGTTTTGTTTTGTTTTTTGAATGTCCAGAGGACCAGACTTAGCTTTTTTAGAGAGTACAGGGCAGCTGTAGCCTCCGCAGCTAGTAAAACCGGAAACTGCGTAACTCAGCTTTTCAAAATAAATGTTTCAAAATATTTTTTTATTTTATTTTATTTATTTATTTTTTTTGAGAGGTGCGTCATAACCGCAAAGTGCCGTAACTCGAGACTGTCGTAAGTCGAGGACTACCTGTAGTTCATAATTTCTTATCTGGCAACTCGACTGACATGGAATCTACAGCTTTTTTTCGTGTAAACTCGGTTGATTACCAGTAAACATTGAAAAAACGCTCAAGTTTCCAGAGGTTCTCATGTACCGGTAAACGGGGCCTTATAGTAGGTGACTCGGCCATTTTAAAAGGAGCTCACACTGAAAACATGTGGGCACCCCTGATTCAAATTCAATTCAAATTCAGAAATACTTTATTAATCCCAGAGGGAAACTAAGTGTTGTCGTAGCTCATCGTCCTGGTTTCATTCCAGAGTTGTTATCGATACTGATAACCGTGGGCAGGAAGGATCTCTTGCAGTGAAGCTGAAGACTCTGGCCACAGATACCGGTCTATCCACCTAGATCCAGCTTGCTGTCAGATCTAGTGGGTCTCTCGGTCCTCCTGGGCAGCGGGGTTGCTCGAATGCTGGGCAGGATTCCTCCCTGAGTGATGGCCACTCCTCCTAGCAGTCTGCAGAGCTCCTCACAAGCCGAGTTTCGCACCAGCTCCAGGATCTCGGTGGTCAGGTACTCGAGCAATGCCGCCAGGTTGACGGGAATTCGTCCACGGCGCCTCCTTTTCAATTCTTTTGGGATTTGGGGCTGTGGTTGAGAGATCTGAGCTTTTGAGATGTTAATCAGCTGCTCCTGGTTATAAATTAAAAAAAAAAAATTGTTACCATGGATTGGTTACGCATCATAACAAATGTCCAAAAGTAAAAAGGTTTCAGTAAAAATCCTTCCAGCTGCACAATACAGTATAAGACACCAGAGGAAATAATCATTGTAAAAAAGCAAGTTACATCCAGAAAAAATAGGAATTAAAGTTTTCAAAGCTACTCCAACATGCAGCCACCTGAAGCAGCACAATTCTAGAACTGATCTAGATGGACCTGGATCCAAATGGTGCAGCGTGTCAGAATCTCACAGGGCTGCCGCTGTTGGGAGACTAGTTGGCAACTTAAAATTGTGAAAGAAGTTTGAGAATGTTCAGTCACTCTACATTGTCAGTGTTTCTAGTCGTGCATCTGCGTTCGGTGTGGCTGGTGTTCAAGTCACGACCCTTTTTTTGTGCCCAGCTAGAAAAACTCCAGCGACAAGACAACGAGCCTCTGCAACTCAAGTGAGGAGGTTGAGAACTGCTGTGAATATTTCAAGACCTCTGACTCTTCCCCAGCTAGTTGCAGCCCAGATACTTGCATTCTGACCTTTAGCTTGATACAAGCCGAAATGCCTCACAACTCTTCAGTTTCAATGCAGGCGTCTCCTCCGGTTTTGTCATGTCTCTGCTGTGTGCAGGCCACAAACCATCCAGGTGCTTGACCTGCTGTTTCCACCCAGTTTCATTCAGTTTTAGACATTTCCAAATGGATTCAGATTCGTTCACGTCCAGATCACGATGCATCTAAAACTAGTTTACAACCCTGGTGTTCCATGAAGCTGCAGAGCGTTTGTGCAGCCGTTCAAGGCATTATTCTACAATTTGCATGAATGCAAACACAGAACAGCTCTGCGCAGAGAGATCCACCTGCGGTTCTTCTCAGGAGGGGCTTCGTGTCTGAGTGTGACAAGTCAGTGTTTCAGTTCGTCTTTCTCCTGTCTCCTGTCTGTGCTTCAGGTTCACAACGTGTTCTTCTCCTTCGAACTGATGCAAGACGGAGGGCTGGAGAAGCCAAAGCCCCGACCCGAGGGTAGGATGCCCATTTGCTATTTTTTTGCTTTGTCACAACCTCAAAAAGGAAAAAAAAAAATCCCATTTAATGCAAATAAGTCTTGTTGTAAAGAAAAACATAACATAATATGTAAAAACCAATCAAAATGAACATATGCTACCTTCAAGTCCACACATGAACCAGTTTACATGACCCGTAAATAGTTTCATTGGTTTTAATTTAATCTGTTCTACAGTATACATTGTTTAAATGTTTGACTTTTTTAAACGATGCAGCACAGTGGTGTGCAAAAGTTTTAAATCACATTTTGCATCTGTACATTCTCAGTTTTAAATTGGGAAGATTTTACTGGGCTTCAGGCCTTTCAGAAGAAAACCTAATTGGCTTGTTGAACAATGTTCAGTCAGGTCATCTGGACTGTTTCTCTTTTTTTTCTCTTGAGATGTTTCATCCTTCATCTAAAGGACTTCATCAGTCCAAGAAGCCACAACAAACCCAGTCCCACAAGCAGCACTCTCACACAGTGGACCAACCAGTTTGCTGGTGATAAGATGGTTTCTGGGATCCGCCCTCTCCCCTGTCGACTCCTCTGAGGCAGCCTTAGCCAAAGTGGTTCAAAACATCAAAGTTCATGCTCAATAATCCAGGTACAAAAATCCAACAAAGTCCAGTCAGGTCATCTGGACCTTTTTATTTTTATTTTTTTTAGACACTTTGTCCTTCATCCAAAGGACTTCATCAGTCCAAGGAGCGCTTTGGCTAAGGCTGCCTCAGTGGAGTCGACAGGGAGAGGACGGGCCCCAGAAACCATCTCATCACCAGCAAACTGGTTGGCCTACTATGTGAGAGTGCTGCTTGTGGGACTGAGTTTGTTGTGGCTCCTTGGACTGATGAAGTCCTTTGGATGAAGGACAAAACATCTCAACAACAACAACAAAAAAAGAAACTGTCCAGATGACCTGACTGAACTTTGTTGGATTTTTAACTTGGATTATTGAGCATGAACTTTGATAACTGGCTTATTTATTTACTTTATTGTTTTAACTCATTTTCTGTGCAGTCCTGTTCCCGACCACTACAGCATATTTTAGATTGAGCTGATCCTTAGATTTATAAACAAGTTAACTAAATCCAGTGGAAAGAAACTCTTTTGAATGGAGGAAAAATTATTTATATAAACATACAGGTGATAAAACAGAACCGCTGTACAACCACAGGCAGATAAAGAACCCTGTACTGTATGTGGTTTATAGAAGTTTTAAGCTGTAAAGGATTTTGAGGTTGTGCTCAGTCTGAGGTTGTGCACACTCAGCACATTTGTTCTGTGCACTTTGATACGCAGATAAACAATTGTTACTCTTCTATTCTTTGTTTTTGTTTTCTTTAGATATTGTGAACTGTGACCTTAAATCCACGCTGCGTGTCCTGTATAACCTCTTCTCCAGGTATAGAAACGTGGACTGAGCTTCAAAGGGAACCCATGAACACAAACTTATGAATGTTTTTATCTTCTATCTTCTTTTTATATGTGTAGCCACACGCATGACTCACATTCTTCCTTTTGGATAATAAAACTCGAACACATTTGTATCTCCTTTAATTTCTGCAGACATTTGCATTTAATTGACGTTTTGTTGTAAATTGAAGCTTTACAAAAAGCATTTTGAAGCCATAAAAGTTAGTTTATGTTGGGTTATCAATTGATTGTTTAGCAGCATTTGTTTTCATCCAAAATGTTTAAATGTATTTATTGTACATTTTGATACACTTGTTGCTTTTTTTCTGTCACTATTTCATTCTGTTGTCACTCATAAGTGCCTTTATTTAAACATCAAAACGCTGTCAGCTCCTGATAAACCGAGAGGAATCTACTCCTCTGTCTTAATGCTCCAGAATTTTATTAATATTATTTAGACAGGGCTCCTAAATACTGTAGTCTTAAAGTCCAGAAAGTATACATTTTGTTTTTAGTAATTTCCATGTCTGACTAAGTATTACCGTACTTTTTTATCTGATGTTTTTGCTAGAAAATAAAAATGAAATTTCTGAAAGTTGCTTAAACCAAACAAGTGTTTTTGACAAGTTTGGTTGTTGTTTAAAATGTAAATAAAAACTGGGGATGCACCGATTCACTTTTTTCACTTCCGATATCGATATCAGGTGTTTGTTTTCTGTCTATACCGATTCGATGCAGGAAAAACAGTGCCAAATTAAATTCAAACGTTTTGTTAAGAAAAAATAAAAATGCAGACATAAATGTACTGAATTACAAATTTATTGAAAACTCTGCACCAGTACAGCAAACTTAAACACAACAAAAACTTCACAAGCTTGGTCAAACATTTAAAAACAAGACTAATTTGTTCAGTCAGCGCAATTATGAGTATAACATCCAATGTAAAATAAATAATAATAAAGATACTGAAACTGACAAAAACAATAAGTTGACAGCTTTGATTAAACATGAAAAAATAAACTTCAGCAAACCTTTCAAATGGATCAGGAATTCTAAATATAATGTACAATAAATAATAAAGGTGAAATAAGAGGCAAAAACAAAAGCTTCACTAGCTTCGGTTGGCAGATATTTAAAGTACAGCAATCAGCTGCTGTCCTTATGGATCAGTCACATTGTCATGATACCAGATCAAGAATCTTTTTCGATACCGATACTAATATCGGGACTGTGCAACTCTACAGATACCAATCAAGAATTTTTAGGGGTGATATTGGTACCGGTACTAAAATTGGATTGGTGCATCTCTAATAAAAACTACCAGGTAAATGCAGGGATTTAAAAATCTCATAAACATATTTTATTCACATTGGAACATATTTAAACAAAAAAAAAATCTGCTAAACATCTTGTCTAAAATTAGTAGAACAATTCCAGACTAACGTTGCTCAATGGAAAATTGACTTTGTTCCAATTTTTTGAGATGTTGATGCAAAATCCTGGTTTCATTGTTAACAGTTAAATTCGCTGTTTCGTGAACTAAATATGTGAAAATATTTGAAAATCGTTTCATTCTGTTTTTACTTAATATTTTCAACAATGTCTCAACTTGCAGGTCGCTTTTATAAATGAGCCTCGAGGCTCAATGAGATTTACCTGACTAAATAAAGGTTGAATGAACTTTCATTGTTGGTGTTATTAAATACAAACCTATTCACTCTGTTGACATTTAGTTCACACAGCCAACTTCTCGATTTAAAGACAAAAAGAAAATGGTTCGCTGTGAGATACTTTGCATGTACGCAGAAGCAGATAGGCTCATGTTTAATAACTCCTGTAAAAACTGTAATTTTCATGCTGTTGAAGATTTTGTAAGATTCAAAATGTATTTTTCTTGATAAGTAAATAAATTATATTCATGTTTTCTCTAAATTTATCCAAAACAAAGCCTTATTTATGGGAAAAAATGTTTTGGGCTATATATCGTCATAATATAAAATCAGGAAAAAATGTTTCTTGGAGGAAAAAGCCTTTTCCATGTGCAGTAAATTGGCATACAGATAAACTGGACCTTCTTTCAAACGGAAAGAAAAATAAATAAATGTAACCAAATAATTCTGAAATTTTAAGTTTGGAGAAGTCAGACGTTTCAAAACCGAAACTGTGTGTGAAGCCTGAGTCGTTACATTTGACCAAAGTGTTGTTTTTTTATTTTCTGTTTAATATAGAAATATTTTATGCAGTAACCACTGCTTTCTTGCTTTTTATCTTGTATAATTTTTAATTTAAGGTGCATCAACCTCATACGTTTGTATCAAGGACACATTAAAGGTACAGTATGCAGTTTCTGTAGAACTCCAGCACTTAGAAATATTTTCAACAGGCAAAGCATTCTGATCCCGCTCTGCCCCCTTGTGGTCTGTTAAATTTCAAATTCAAGCTCTGTTTTTATTGGCTGATTCAAATTCAAGCTCTGTTTTTATTGGCTGGTTACAAACTCTGTTTTTATTGGCTGGAAAATGGTGGGTCACCTTTTCTTTTTAGAAATGCTTATTTACCACCTGGAGAAGCAAGGGGACAATTTTTTTTTTTTTTTTCAGAGATTACCTGGCTAACATCAGTCTGTCAGGAGGTAGTGACAGAGTGAAGAAATATGTTCATAAAAAAAGCTACATACTGCAGCTTTAAAGACGATCTGCTCGAGTTGAAACTTGACTGAATAGATAAAGTTTTTGTTTTTTCTCTCAAACAAATCTCCCGTCGTCGTTTTGAACCCACTTCCTGTAACGATTCTGTTTTCTGTTTTGATGCTTTGCATTTAATAAATGGTTCACTCCTCTGGACGTGGCTCTGTATTTCTGCCCCTCTAAAGACGAATGCGTTTCAAACAAAGAAACAAAAATTAAGAGGTCAAAATGGTTCCAGTTTTTTAGTCCAGAAAGACAAGCGAAGCTTCACATCAATTTTATTTCCACTAAACGGAGACAGACGGTCAGAGACGCTTTCTGAATCAGAGCTGACCCCAACGTAGACCAAAATAGACCGAAGATCTACTGAATGGATGAAAAGGTTCATTTCTCCACACATTCCTCTGTAGCCTTTGAAAAGATGTCGCGTGTTGATGTATTATTGATAATTCTCGGCTGATACTCGCACACTGCCGAGGCATTCGGACCGAGGTGGTTTTGATTTTGTGTTGCTTTCCAATTAATTTTGTGCCCATTGTGTGTGTCCTTAAAACATGAGGTGAAAAATGCTTTTCAGCCGCGGCATGTTTCACAGCGACGGCTTTGTGCCGCTTGTAATTTAATTTTCAGCTGAGAGTTTGGGAGAAAAGGCTGGAGTGTGTGAGCACTGGCGGGCCGCAGAAGTTCAACCGCTTCTCAACAAAAAACAAACTGGAGCTCTGAGTGATTTAAATCAAACCAGAAAGAAATCCTACATAAATTGATTTTATATAATGATGTTCTGTTGTTTCAATCATGATATGAGCTTAAATCAAGATTGTTTGAAATTTGGACAGATTGTCTGTAAACAAATAAAAAAATAAGAATAGACCGCTAGAGTAATGCACTTTGCAATATTTACACAGAGCTGAACGACTGATGGAATTGGCTAAAGAAGCTAAAACTGAGTTGGTAAAAGTAAAAGCAGAACACTAGCTAAAAGCTAAAATAAGTAAAACAGCTGGAAACAAAAAAAAAAACTGGCTACAAGTATCAAAGCTCTATCTAAAATCAGCAAAATGCTAGTAAAAGACTGGCTGGAAGCTAAAAGTAGTTAAAAGCTAAAAAGATCCAGGGGATAACTGAAATTAATAAAAGTTTAGCTGGAAGCTACAGTAAAGGAGGCATAATGCTAGCTAAAACAAAAAGTATCAAAAGACCAAACAAAACTACAACTGGTAAAAGGTTAGGTAAAAAAATAAAAGCAGCAGAGTTGAGTATTTTGTCAGCTAGAAGTGACAAATAGGGAAAAATGCTCAAAACTAAAAGTTAAAGTAGCAGAGTAGTCACAAAATGTTGTCCAAACAGAACAATAGTGGCTAAAACCTGAAAGTATCCTGAAAGACGTACTGTATTTTTTGGATTATAAGGCACTTTAAGCAAAACAAAAAAGATAAGTCAAACTTTATTCAACTCATTCACAATAACCACATAAATTTGGTTCGAGGTCAGTAAGCACAACCAGAATTAATACCTAAGGCTCACTGTCGATTTTTGAGAAAATGAAAAGGATTTTAAGTGCGACTTATAGTCCAAAGAATACGGTAAACAGGGCCAGTTTGCTGAAGCAGATTTCCAAGAGACATGATGTTTTTAAAGGAATTGAAGAGATCTTCCTATATTTATATGGGGAGTTTATAAATTATTACATATTTAGAAAATAGAAGTTGTAAAACCTAAAAGTCATGGCATCGATCCAAACGAGCGGAACGTTTTGATTTGTGAATGGCTAAAATAGCACAAATTATGCAGAAGTAATTTGTAAAAATGTTTGAGAAATTTAAAAAAAAAAAGTGGAAAACAAAAGTTTAAACGCTGAATCTGAATTCTTGCAATAAGGATGACTAAGTTAAAAACACAACGAGGTATCCTGGTATCCACGTCTCCTGGACCTGATGAAGTTTTTCAGAACCACGAGAGAAGCAGCTCTTTACTGTCTTCAATCAGAGGAATGTGGCCGTGGACCCACGCGAGCCTCGCTTACAGAGCAACAATGTTAACAATAATGCAATAACAATAATGTAATGGGTAATAACCAGAGCAGCTGAAGTGCTCCCTGGGCGAGGGAGCGGAGAGGAAATGATCAGAACGGGCTTTCAGAGTTCCCAGGATCGTCTGTGAAATGAGAGTATCCAAAATGGCAATCACCACCGGATAATGTTACCGTCAGGAGATGTTCGAGTGAGCTCAAAGCATATGGCTGGCACACGGTCACTGTATACAAATGCTTTTGTCATGGTTCACAAAAAACTGAGGTTTTCATGGTGAAATATTATCTCAAGTCTTGATTGTTGCCGTCATTGACACAGCTGCTCGAGCTGTTTGGTTATTTGGATTGTTCTTATCTGTGAGGTACCTGCCTCACGTGTGTGAACAGTTGTCAAACAAGCAGAGAGGAGGTAAAGCTGCACTGTATGGTGTTCTCTACGCATCGGAACCGAAGAAGCATTTTAGCTGAGAGATGAAACGTCAAACACAAAAAATCTGCACCATCTGCCAGTTTGACCTCGGGTTGCATTTCGTCTTGCGTCCACATCCTGGGAGGTTGGTTACACTCCCATGTAGGCGTGTCGCAATAAACAAATCAATTAATCGCATGATAAATGAAAATGATCTTAATCGCATGATAAATGAAAATTATCGAACTGATTTTCATTTATCGGCTTTGTTTTTTCGTGTCTTTCTCTACTGAAGACACTGGATGACAAAAGGCTTATTTTCTGGTGTATAGGTCGCACCTGTGTATAGGTCGCATTGTCCAATTATCACCAATAGATTGGAAAAATCCCTAGATAGGTTGCACCGGTGTATAGGTCGCACCTACGTTTAGCTCTGCTGCAAATGTCTGCCACAGGAGCGCACAGCAAGGCTTTTAAGAAGATTAACACTTAAAAACAATTATTTGTTTGATAAAAATTATAGCAAATATATGTCTGAGCTGAACTTTTCCTTAATAAATGAACGTAATTGTGAAATGAGCTGGATTTAAAAATTTGTTTCACCGAAAGTGATAACAAGCCATATATAGGTCGCACCTGAGTATAGGTCGCAGGCCTTGAAAAAAACATAAAAAGGTGCGACCTATACACCGGAAAATACGGTAACTCCAGTGATCTACACTGACCCCTCCCTTTCTCTTTTCTCCTTAAAATCCATTTTAACCATCCAAAATCGTGTTTTTGGATCGGTAAAAGCAGCTAAGCTAACAGGTCGACCTCGGTGGTGGTGGGGGACCTCTATCTTGTCTAAGCTCCAAAATTCACTATTGAAAACCCTGCCTTCATCTAAAAAGTTGCATTTCTCTGCAAAAAGAAGCTGAGAACTTGTTTATAGTTTTTTTATTAAAAGCTTTGTGTGACAAATGCTATGCTATAGTTAGCTATGCTAACTATGCTAAAGAGTTCAAACCACACCGAGCGTCCGCCATTTTGAGAACAAAAACACAGGAACAAGAGAGAGCCCACGTCACGTCAAAGGGCCTCCCTCCCATTTTTCTTAGAGACACGCTGCATGCTCCCTCACTATCCATCCTTTGGTTCAAACCGTTTTATACTGCTATCTAGTGGTCAAAAAAGATGAAACACACAAAAATTAACCAACATTTCTTATTACATTTGACAATGACTAATTATTGACAAAGTTCAAACAATACTGTATTATCGTTTATCGCAATAATTTCTGAGACAATCACCCAGCAAAATTTGTTATCATGACAGGTCTAGGCCCATGCACCTTATGGTCTTCGAAAAAAGTCAAACGAGCAAGCCCACAAATGCACAAGTCGTAAGTTTTAGATTAGCTCTGAATTTCATTTTTTACTGTAAAATGTTAGACGATTAAAGGCCATGAACGAGCTGAGATTCTGAAACAAGCTGGCATGTAGGCTTTCATAACACAAACAGGTTGAAACGTTGAAATGTTCTCAAGACTGTAAATTTGCTTCAGATGCAAGTCTGATATTTCAGGTCTAAGGTTGTGGTTCTTGACTAGAAAATGGTAGAAAACTCCCTTTGGATTCAGAGTGATTTTTATGCTCCAAGCTGTGGAGTATACCTGGGAGTCTTGTTCATGAGGAATAGAAAAGAGGGACTGACTGACTGGAGTGGACTCTTCCACATTAATGAGGGTGCTGCTCCGGTCTGTCATGGAGAAGAAGGAGCTGAGCTCAATTTACTGGTTCATCTACGTTCCAGCACTCACTTGTGGTCAGGAAGTCCAGACCTTGAGAGAAAGAATAAGGTCCGAGATAGGGGTGCACCGATTTCAATTTTCTGGCCGATCACCGATTACCGATTTTTAGAAAGTCTGACCTGCCGATTCCGATTTTGGCCGATACCGATTTTCAAGTGTTAAAAGGTCAAAATGCACCCTAAATTTTCAGGATTTTCCAACCTTTGCTGAGGCAGATAAAATCGGTAGATACTGTAAAATCGGCTTCTCATTTAAAGATCGGCCGATCACCGATCTCCCCAAATTAAGGAAATCGGAGCCGATCGATCGGCCGGCCGATTTATCGGTGCATCCCTAGTCCGAGATACAAGCAGCTAAAATAAGTTGAAGGTGGACGGGCTCAGACTTGGAGATAGACAGAGGATCTTTGTCATTCGGGGGGGGGGGGGGGGGGGGATCTCGGTGTCAAGTCGCTGCTTCTCCACATTAAAAGGAGTCACCTGGGGTACTTTGAGCATCTGAATCGGGACCTTCTGGGTGCCTTTCTAAACTCGGGAGGAGACCGCAGGACAGACGGGCTCGGAACACCTTCAGGATCCCAAGCAGGAGCTTGAGAATGTTGCTGGGTTTCCCTTCGGTCAGCTCCATGAAATGACCTAACAAAAAGCAAAAATGTTGTCAGCTTTGTGTTTCTTTGTGAAATCCCACAAGTTCCCTGGATACGCAACTACCGTATTTTCTGGCATGTAAATCGCTCCTGAGCATAAGTTGCATCAGTCATAAATAAAAACATATCATGAATAGGAAAAAACATACAGGTCGCTTTGGCATATATGTCGCATTTATTATGTCACAGCTGATCCTTTGCGTTTATTATGCGTTTATTCAAAACTATTTTTTTTAAATTCAAAACGGCTTCATTTTGCCTGGGTGGTGTGGTGCCATCCATCCATCGTGGCCGGAGTCGCTACTCTCCAGCGTTCCTCCGGCTGCACCAGCTGAGTGAAGCGAGCGCGCACGGGAAGACTCGCTGTTGTAGTTCTTCGAAATTGAAAGTGTCAGTCAAAAATTGCCTTATGAATATGGGGAAAAACATATACAAGTCACTTCGGCGTGTAAGTCACAGGACTGACAAATCTATGCAAAACAACTGTGACTTATATGCCAGAAAATACGGTAGCCCTGCTGTGTTGTTCACAGACTACGTCCACATTACAAGAGCTTTAAAAAAAGTAATTAAACCAAGAATTGTTCATTTACCAAATAAGATTTACACAAAACTTCAATCAAACCCCAAAATGACAGTTTCTGCTCATTAACGGGCATTAAACTGAACACGTACCATAATGAGAAAAACTATGTAAAAAAAATCTTTCTGCCTACCTTTTATTTAAAATCACACACTGCGATGGAAAGTTGAGCAGCGTCACTGTAAGGCCCAAACAAAACTGACGTTGTTGTTGTGCCGGACCAGCCTCTTTCATTTCAAGCTAAACTCTCAGAAAGAATAAACTTCCGTACTAATTTGATTCCACAACCCACACAGCAGCACGCGCTGACCTTTGACCTCTTTATGAACTCAGTTGAAAAGCCTGCTCTGTTCACGGGGATCGATAAAGAATCACGTTATCGTATTAGATGAAAGGTTTGACTTTAAAGCCCATCGATGTTTTGTCGGGACTCCGGTAATGTTACGGAGCCGAGCGGGATTCTTTCATTAGTCATATTGACGTTGTGCGTTTATGTGCTGACTTGTCTTCCTTCCTGCTCCTCGTTTGAAGCGCTTCCGCAGGTCTCCGGACAAACGGCTCGACCGCAGCTGCTTGACATTATCACATTGTTGTTTTGAGGAGAGACGGGGGCTCAAGGAGGGGTGGGGATGGGGGTTATTATCCAATAGGAGTCCAGCAGTTGTGAATTTCCCATTTTTGTCTTTGTGTACATCGTCGCTCTGCTCGCCGTGTGAAGTGCTCTCACTCAGAGAGCTCTTAGAGTTGATAAAGGCCAGCAGACAGAAAAGCTTTGTTTTTCTACATGAAAAAAATCTAAAGGATTTTAACAGTTTTGGAATATAAGAGGGTCAAACTGAACAATTTATGTTTACGTTTTTATTAAATTTTTTATTTTTATTTTTTACAAAAAACACAATACAAAACAATCCCATTAATGATAACGTGCGAAATATTTAAAAAATGAAAGGTAGCAGAAAGAAGAAAAAAATCTTATTATATCAGCCCCTTTTTTAAAACAATCAGTTCAAACAATAATAATCTTCAGTAACAGAACAAAATGAATAACTCTTTCTAATTTTTCTAACTAATACAATACACATTACGCTACTTCATATACTTTTGTAACAATTTAGTTTTGATCATTTTCTTAAATGTAAACATTGACTTGGCATTTTTAACTACATTCTCCAAACCATTCCATAATCCAATTCCCTGGATTGAGGTAGACCGTCCCTTCAAACTAGTTCTGTATTTTGGTTTTACAAATATCTCTGTTCACTTGAGATTATAACAACTTTGTCTTTTAACAAAATGTATTTGGATATTTAAAGGTAATGCGTTATTCTGAGCCCTATACATAACTGATAAAATATTAAAATCTACCAAATCATGAAACTTCAATAATTTCAGTTGATAAAATAATGTACTTGATGGATGACTGTAATGTTTTCTAGTGATAATTCTTACAGCTCTTTTCTGTAATACAAAAATAGGCTTTGTAATTGTTTTACACGCTTTCCCCCAAACATCAATACAATAGATTAAGTGTGGAACAATGATTGTGAATTTGTCTGGTCATTGATGCAAATTCTATTTTACTGTAATAACATACAGAATTTAAGGCTTTAAATGTGATCATATACCAAAATATTCTTCTGAGATGTACAGCTGCCATCATTAAAAAAGAAAAAAAAATCTCCATCATCTGCTTCTNACGTCAAAGGGCCTCCCTCCCATTTTTCTTAGAGACACGCTGCTCGCTCCCTCACTATCCATCCTTTGGTTCAAACCGTTTTATACTGCCATCCAGTGGTCAAAAAAGATGAAACACACAAAAATTAATCAACATTTCTTATTACATTTGACAATGACTAATTATTGACAAAGTTCAAACAATATTATCGTTTATCGCAATAATTTCTGAGACAATCACCCAGCAAAATTTGTTATCATGACAGGTCTAGGCCCATGCACCTTATGGTCTTCGAAAAAAGTCAAACGAGCAAGCCCACAAATGCACAAGTCGTAAGTTTTAGATTAGCTCTGAATTTCATTTTTTACTGTAAAATGTTAGACGATTAAAGGCCATGAACGAGCTGAGATTCTGAAACAAGCTGGCATGTAGGCTTTCATAACACAAACAGGTTGAAACGTTGAAATGTTCTCAAGACTGTAAATTTGCTTCAGATGCAAGTCTGATATTTCAGGTCTAAGGTTGTTCTCAAGACTGTAAATTTGCTTCAGATGCAAGTCTGATATTTCAGGTCTAAGGTTGTGGTTCTTGACTAGAAAATGGTAGAAAACTCCCTTTGGATTCAGAGTGATTTTTATGCTCCAAGCTGTGGAGTATACCTGGGAGTCTTGTTCATGAGGAATAGAAAAGAGGGACTGACTGACTGGAGTGGACTCTTCCACATTAATGAGGGTGCTGCTCCGGTCTGTCATGGAGAAGAAGGAGCTGAGCTCAATTTACTGGTTCATCTACGTTCCAGCACTCACTTGTGGTCAGGAAGTCCAGACCTTGAGAGAAAGAATAAGGTCCGAGATAGGGGTGCACCGATTTCAATTTTCTGGCCGATCACCGATTACCGATTTTTAGAAAGTCTGACCTGCCGATTCCGATTTTGGCCGATACCGATTTTCAAGTGTTAAAAGGTCAAAATGCACCCTAAATTTTCAGGATTTTCCAACCTTTGCTGAGGCAGATAAAATCGGTAGATACTGTAAAATCGGCTTCTCATTTAAAGATCGGCCGATCACCGATCTCCCCAAATTAAGGAAATCGGAGCCGATCGATCGGCCGGCCGATTTATCGGTGCATCCCTAGTCCGAGATACAAGCAGCTAAAATAAGTTGAAGGTGGACGGGCTCAGACTTGGAGATAGACAGAGGATCTTTGTCATTCGGGGGGGGGGGGGATCTCGGTGTCAAGTCGCTGCTTCTCCACATTAAAAGGAGTCACCTGGGGTACTTTGAGCATCTGAATCGGGACCTTCTGGGTGCCTTTCTAAACTCGGGAGGAGACCGCAGGACAGACGGGCTCGGAACACCTTCAGGATCCCAAGCAGGAGCTTGAGAATGTTGCTGGGTTTCCCTTCGGTCAGCTCCATGAAATGACCTAACAAAAAGCAAAAATGTTGTCAGCTTTGTGTTTCTTTGTGAAATCCCACAAGTTCCCTGGATACGCAACTACCGTATTTTCTGGCATGTAAATCGCTCCTGAGCATAAGTTGCATCAGTCATAAATAAAAACATATCATGAATAGGAAAAAACATACAGGTCGCTTTGGCATATATGTCGCATTTATTATGTCACAGCTGATCCTTTGCGTTTATTATGCGTTTATTCAAAACTATTTTTTTTAAATTCAAAACGGCTTCATTTTGCCTGGGTGCCATTCATCAATCGTGGCCGGAGTCGCTACTCTCCTGCGTTCCTCCGGCTGCACCAGCTGAGTGAAGCGAGCGCGCACGGGAAGACTCGCTGTTGTAGTTCTTCGAAATTGAAAGTGTCGGTCAAAAATTGCCTTATGAATATGGGGAAAAACATATACAAGTCACTTCGGCGTGTAAGTCACAGGACTGACAAATCTATGCAAAACAACTGTGACTTATATGCCAGAAAATACGGTAGCCCTGCTGTGTTGTTCACAGACTACGTCCACATTACAAGAGCTTTAAAAAAAGTAATTAAACCAAGAATTGTTCATTTACCAAATAAGATTTACACAAAACTTCAATCAAACCCCAAAATGACAGTTTCTGCTCATTAACGGGCATTAAACTGAACACGTACCATAATGAGAAAAACTATGTAAAAAAAATCTTTCTGCCTACCTTTTATTTAAAATCACACACTGCGATGGAAAGTTGAGCAGCGTCACTGTAAGGCCCAAACAAAACTGACGTTGTTGTTGTGCCGGACCAGCCTCTTTCATTTCAAGCTAAACTCTCAGAAAGAATAAACTTCCGTACTAATTTGATTCCACAACCCACACAGCAGCACGCGCTGACCTTTGACCTCTTTATGAACTCAGTTGAAAAGCCTGCTCTGTTCACGGGGATCGATAAAGAATCACGTTATCGTATTAGATGAAAGGTTTGACTTTAAAGCCCATCGATGTTTTGTCGGGACTCCGGTAATGTTACGGAGCCGAGCGGGATTCTTTCATTAGTCATATTGACGTTGTGCGTTTATGTGCTGACTTGTCTTCCTTCCTGCTCCTCGTTTGAAGCGCTTCCGCAGGTCTCCGGACAAACGGCTCGACCGCAGCTGCTTGACATTATCACATTGTTGTTTTGAGGAGAGACGGGGGCTCAAGGAGGGGTGGGGATGGGGGTTATTATCCAATAGGAGTCCAGCAGTTGTGAATTTCCCATTTTTGTCTTTGTGTACATCGTCGCTCTGCTCGCCGTGTGAAGTGCTCTCACTCAGAGAGCTCTTAGAGTTGATAAAGGCCAGCAGACAGAAAAGCTTTGTTTTTCTACATGAAAAAAATCTAAAGGATTTTAACAGTTTTGGAATATAAGAGGGTCAAACTGAACAATTTATGTTTACAATTATTAAATTTGTTCTTTTTAAAAATTTTTTTTTTTTTTACAAAAAACACAATACAAAACAATCCCATAAATGATAACGTGCAAAATATTAAAAAAAAAATGAAAGGTAGCAGAAAGAAGAAAAAATCTTATTATATCTGCCCCTTTTTTCAAACAATCAGTTCAAACAATAATAATCTTCCAGTAACAGAACAAAATGAATAACTCTAATTTTCTAACTAATACAATACACATTACGCTACTTCATATATATATTTTTTAACAATTTAGTTTTGATCATTTTCTTAAATGTAAACATTGACTTGGCATTTTTAACTACATTCTCCAAACCATTCCATAATCCAATTCCCTGGATTGAGGTAGACCGTCCCTTCAAACTAGTTCTGTATTTTGGTTTTACAAATATCTCTGTTCACTTGAGATTATAACAACTTTGTCTTTTAACAAAATGTATTTGGATATTTAAAGGTAATGCGTTATTCTGAGCCCTATACATAACTGATAAAATATTAAAATCTACCAAATCATGAAACTTCAATAATTTCAGTTGATAAAATAATGTACTTGATGGATGACTGTAATGTTTTCTAGTGATAATTCTTACAGCTCTTTTCTGTAATACAAAAATAGGCTTTGTAATTGTTTTACACGCTTTCCCCCCAAACATCAATACAATAGATTAAGTGTGGAACAATGATTGTGAATTTGTCTGGTCATTGATGCAAATTCTATTTTACTGTAATAACATACAGAATTTAAGGCTTTAAATGTGATCATATACCAAAATATTCTTCTGAGATGTACAGCTGCCATCATTAAAAAAGAAAAAAAAATCTCCATCATCTGCTTCTCCATGTCCGGGTCACAGAGGCAACAAGTCCAGGAGAGAAACATCA
>JBBPBX010072969.1:0-17939 GCA_038048925.1 Garcialebias charrua | reverse complement strand
CAAAACTGAACAAGTCAGTTTGACATATTATTCAACTCTGACACCGTTAGGCACCATCATATGGAGAAGTGAAACAGTAACGCTTCACATTAAAGAATAACACAGCATAAAATTCTCATGTACGTTTACAAATCGCTGAACAGTCTCGCCCCCGCCTATCTCTCGGATCTGATACACCCATATGTCCCTCCACGTGCTTTGAGGTCAGAACTCTTAAAAGTTCCAGAAACTCGCCTTAAGCGCAGAGGTGACAGGGCGTTCTCTGTAGCAGGCCCAAGACTCTGGAACGAGTTACCGCTGCTCATCAAACAGGCCCCCTCCCTCTCAGTTTTCAAATCCCGGTTAAAAACTCACTACTACTCCATTGCTTTCAATGCCAGCTGATTTATATTGGATCGTTTTATTTATGATCTGCAATGTTTTTATGTTTTTCGTGTTGTACTTCATTGTCTGTGTTGCCTGTTGCGTGTTTGTTTGTTCAGCACTTTGGTGTGGACTTGTTCCTGTTGAAAGTGCTTTATAAATAAAATGGTATGGTATAATAGCACATATCATGAAAATGACAAATGTTATTTTTTTGATTCCATTAGAATAAAATTAAAGAATAAAAATAGTCTCTTTGTGAGTGAATATGTTCTTAGACTCCAACTAAATGGAATAAATTGTATTAAATGTCTGTTTACTGAAATGATCAGTAAAAGTTGTCACTGAAACAGTTCAAAAAGACGAAGGTGTAATCTCGCATCATAATGGACCATGGTCATGTCCACTACAGAGGTAACAGCGAGTCTGATAACTGGGTGGAACTAAGACCATTAAAGACCTTAAAAACCATGTAAAGAACCCTAAAATCAATTCTGAAACACTCATCAGAATCAGAATCAGAATATCTTTATTGAAATTGACATTGCACTAAGGTACAACACAACATGATTGAGAGTCGTCTTAAAGATGGGCCGAGTGCACAAAGCCGTAGCCGTTTCGGCGCCGCCACAATCTTAGATATGAAAAAAAGGGGTAGATACCATGAAGGTAGATAGTGGTATTACAAAAAAGATCTTTCACATCTTGTCTATTTGGACACTATATGAGACATCAAAAAACTCTACCAGCAAGCACAGTTAAGACAAATCACATATGCATTTGAGGTCAAGGCGGTGAGATTAGTCCAATGAGCCTTTTTCAGATCAGCAACAGTTCTGTTGATGTTACCAGCCAGCACCTCTGATAAGCGCTCACAGAGAGTTCTCCGGGGAGGGGGTGGGGGGGTATGCGATAGATGCAGTTGTTTTTCCTCAGTTGCTCATGTCCCAGGAGAAATTTGATAGTCAGCCTTTCCAAGGCTGTTTGGGGAGTCAGATTTGAGATAAGCATGAATATTTTTCACTTCAGGCAGACAGTTTACTTTTCTGCAGCCTTGAGTCCAGCTGGACGATCTAATCCAATATGATCCAATTGTGGGAACCTTTCCACAGATCCAAGCTAGTCTTCTTCCAGATTGAGACCACCAAAGCGTCCACGAGTCCCAAACCCTGAGGGTGGCCTGCAAGTCTACAGTAACAGTTTGGTAACAGTTTGGGCAGCACGGTGGCACAACTGGTAGAGCTGCTGCCTCTCAGCGAGAAGGTTGCCGGTTCAAATCCCGGTCCGGGGGCCTTTCTGGGTGGAGTTTGCATGTTCTCCCCGTGCATGCGTGGGTTTCCTCCGGGTACTCCGGTTTCCTCCCACAGACCAAAAAACATGCATGTTAGGCTGATTGGTGACTCTAAATTGACCCTAGGTGTGAGTGAGAGAGTGGATGGTTGTTTGGTGTGAGTGAGACAGGTCCCTCTTGTAAATGAGTCCCCGTGACTCAATGAGGTTAGCCTGTATAAATAAAGGTTGAATGAAAGTCTCAGAACTTGCGTCCACCTTCCGGTTAAGCTCGTAAAGCAGCTGATTTATTGAGGTCACGGCATAGATCAAACTCTCACTTGGACTTGGGAGCTTCGACATGGCATTAATCATGCACCCAATACAGAGGCCTTAAAACAATTGTGGTGGTTAGTTGGGGATAAGCCTCATTAAACATTCATGTCATTTGTAATAATAATAATAATAATAATAATAATAATAATAATAATAATAATAATAATAATAATAATAATAATAATAATAATAATAATAATAATAATAATAATAATAATTCCCTAGGTGAATGTTGTGTGGCGCTGGCCTCCATGATTGGCGCGTCACAGAAATTCGAGACATTTTTGAGTCACCGAGGTGAGGAGATGGGCTCCATACGAGGACGGGTCAGAGTCCATGTGCCCAAAGACAGACGGACGACTCGGAAGAAAATCTATGGTGAGTCATCCAAATATAGTTTGTCCTTTATCACTGCCTTGCTTGCACTCTCACTTCCCACTAAATCTCCCCTATCACTGCGTTCTCCAACTCTGCTGCGACTCTAACACTGCTTCCTCTATATGGTTCCTCAATGACCACCCTGGCTTGGCTTTACACACTTGCTGGTATCTATCGACCGCTTCCTCTTTTTGGCTCCTGATTGGCTGACCCTGGCCAGATGCATCCTGAGACACTGAAACAGGACATTTGGGTAATATGCCACCAGTTCAGGCACAACAAACACACACACTGACCTTTTGCCTGCATGCAACCCACAGACTTTGAAGAAATGTGTCTCATTGCAAAACTAGACTTTCATTTCTTGTAACTTGACTTTTTCAGATATGTTCTGTTTTGAAAAGGATGATAAAAGTCCTGGGAGGGGACACGTGTCTCCTGTACTAACACGACTCCCAGTCACTAGGTAAGGACAACATTTTTTTATATATATATTTGTGCAACGCAGCAAAAATGTTCAGGTTCTCAAGGGAAAGTTCTCAAAAGATGAATGAAAATTTAAATTTCTTCCCATAAATATGACACTCTTGTTTCTTGCAACTGTGTTTTAATTTAGAGTTGACTGGAGCGGAGGCAGATGTTCTCAGTCACCTGCCTCAGTGGACCTTCTTATCCTTAGTCACAATAAAGAGTCGAGAACTTTAATCAGGATAACACAACTGTGATTTAAATTCTTTTCATCGCTTGGAGCTGATTCCTATTTTCAGCAGTCTGTGCAAGAAGTGGGGTACACCCTGAGCAGGTTGCAAGTCCATCACAGGACCGTATAGAGAAAAATAGCTATTCACACTCTCACTCAAACCTAGGAACAATGTAGAGATTAACTAACC
Source organism: Garcialebias charrua (assembly GCA_038048925.1). Classification (NCBI taxonomy): domain Eukaryota; kingdom Metazoa; phylum Chordata; class Actinopteri; order Cyprinodontiformes; family Rivulidae; genus Garcialebias; species Garcialebias charrua. The sequence continues at coordinate 14,703 of JBBPBX010072969.1, read as the reverse complement.
TAATGTGCATGTGATCTGTGGAAGGAAAGCAGCTCACCTAAATAAAAAAACGTGTGCACGAGAACAGTCAAACTCCATCCAGAAACGTCCAGGCTGGGAGCCGATGCTGTACCTCCCTAAGACAATATAACAATTTTCTTTGGAGTTTTGCATAATTTTGGATCTGAAATAGAAATAAATATGTCCGCAACCCTGTGAAAGTAACATCAGTAAATTTTAGCAGTGTGTTAGAGAAGAGTCATGCAAACCAGAGCAGGAAGTGCGCTGGAACGAGCATCTTCCTTAAAACCTTCTGATACTCGGCATCAGTGTCACCAACTGTCAGCCACAGCTCATTCATATAAACTATACCTGCAGGACATTGGGTGAAAACAGGAAGTTGTGAAATGTTCAACACTGCTTGTAATTGGGTCAAATGTAAGGGATCAGGTGAGCTTTGACTCATGACAAATGTTGATTGGTTTAAAGTTAAGCACAAGGAGCCTATCAGAGGCACAGATGGTTGAGTGCAGGTGTTGCATCAATATACTGTACATTGTAACCGTCCCCAAATAATTTGTACCCCATCTCAGAAGCATGCACAAAGCAGGAAAATAAAAATAACCAACATAAGGTGTTTCAGGTTAGAAAGACTCCTCATGATGGCTGATTATTCCAGTGATTCTTCATTATTAAATTAAAGGGGGACACAGATTCTGGCAGGTGGCGTGGACTTCTCTTCCAGAACAGCGTGTTTTTTTTCTCCAACTTTGAACAATACTATTAACAAATTTGATGCATCCAATCTAAAATGTGTCTTGGACCTCAATGCAAATGCTACAGATCCAGAAGTGAAATCTTCAAGTGTTTAAGTTGTACCGTAGTCGCTATTGGTTGGAAAACACCCGATGGGGACTTGCAGCGCTTGAGTTTTGGTAGAGAAAAAGGCCTCGTTTGGGGTCTTGACAGCTGTTGAATAGGCTCAGGGTTGACTGGCTAAACTGGAAAAAGTCTTCAAATCTACAGCAACACAACAAATGCAAGACAACAGCTGACAAAGTTGTCACCTTATGAGTCTAGACCAGGGGTGCTCACACTTTTTCAGCATGCGAGCTACTTATAAAACAACAAATTCAAAATGATCCACCCAATACAAAAATGCAAAACATATAATTATCTTCAAATGTATTAAGGATTCTTTTTATGTACAATGTATGTTGATGTACCTTGCATAACTGAATAAGCCAAAATTGCACAACACATAATAAATCAGGGATCACCAACGTGGTGCCCGCGGGCACCTGGTCACCCACAGGGACCAAATGAGGTGGTGACAGCAATATAGATTTTTTAAAATTTATTTAAAAAAAGATGGAAGAAACTGATCCCCATCCTACTTCTTCATAAGAATCTGGGGTCTCATGTATCAACGGTGCGTACGCACAAAAACCTTGCGTACGCCATTTTCCACACAAAACTCTGTATGTATCAAAACAGAACTGAACGTGGAAATGTGCGCAGCCCCACGCCAACTCCAGGGCTGGCGTACGCACGTTTCTGTGGTTTTGGTTCCATTGGCGACACTTAGAGGTGATTCTGAGAAACTGTTCATGATGTGAAAATCATTATTGTTCACACCAAACACACATGATTAACAATTATTACATCCACATGGACGCAATTAGAATATAACCTGCAAAAAATATAAAAAACAGAAAGACTGAATAGTTTTGCACAGCTTAAATTCTTGTTTTTTGTTTATTTTTAGCTGTTTTAGCAGTTGAAGAACGTGATGCATGATGGGACAAGACGACATTCCTCTGGTGCAGGGCATATTTAAATGAATTTGCATATTTATATGGAGGCGTGTCAAAGGCGGAGTCGGCCACTCTCTCATGTGCGCTCAATTCCACGTTGATTGTGATGTACAAAAGCAATGTGCGTGGATTCCGGCGTACGCACAGTTTGATACATCTGGATTTTTTTGTGCGTACGCCGTTTTCTGGATTTGACCGTACGTCACGTTTCAGTAAGAAGTCCACGCAAGTCTTTGTACATGAGGCCCCTGGTCTTTTACTTTAATAAACGTTTAAAAAAATCATTAGATATTTTTTACTTCATAATGTCATCTCTAAAAGCCCCCTCCAGCAAATCTAAAGCGGTCCACAGGCCACCAGTTGATAACCACAGTTGTAGCAGGTTGTTATGGCTCCGGGACACGTTTAATTTAGTGAACAAAGACATAAAAATGGCTATTTTGGTACGGAGAGCAGCGGTGCTTATGCATTTATGGACTGAGAAGTTAGTGAATGCACCGCGAAAGTGTGTTATGCAAACGCGTGTGCTGCGGGACAGGGAAACGTGCAGAGAATGGAGAGTAATCAAGGAGGTTATCCTGTATGAAAAGTGTCTCGTATGATTTGAATGATAAAGCGACGTCAACTCCCAACCAGTATGTTTCTTAAGCGTGCAAAGAAACATCACAGCGTCACTCACCCAGAACGATGCTTCGGTGGCGGTGTTTCGCTTTTGAAGTTGCTACTGGGATTTTAGTTCCTCCACCTTTCTCTTTCTTTCTCAGCTGGCTTTTCGGTGGGAAGTCGATGTCATATTTTCCATGAACAGTCCGAAATATGATTGTTTTTGCTTGTATGTTTTGCTGCGTTTCGCCTTCGCGCCGTTGTTTTTATGCATGAACGGTGACCTGAAGCTCGTCATCTGATTGGCTGCCGTGTATGTCAATCAAGTGACAGAATGTTTGATAGGCTGACAATTTTTTTATGTCACGCTGCGGGGAAAAAATATATATATATTGTCACGCTGTGATCGACCAGTAATGCCTCCGCGATCGACCGGTAGATCGCGATCGACGTTATGAGCACCTCTGGTCTAGATCTTTCACCAACAGTGGAAACAGATAAGGTGAACGAGGAAGTAGCTCCTAGTGTGGACATTTTTTATTTTAGTTTTTATCTTTATGTAGACCCTGTCCCTGCGGTGTGCCCCTTGAGGTTTCTCTTCAGCTTTAGTCCAGTTATGATACTGAAATGTACCCTGATGCATGCTCAATAATACAGGTAGAAACATCTAAAAAATCTAAGTCTTAGCTTTTTTAGATACTGAAATGTGTTTTAGTTTTCTGAAATTTAAGGTTTAGGAAGACATTTCATACTCATTATTGAAATTAACTTCCACTAACTTTGGGATGCTGTTCAGCTGATAAAAATCTGAGACTTTGCTACTTTTCACAGGCCATCTGGAGTACCGGTAAAAGTTGTTCCGAGCAGCTACACCAACCCTGCCTACTTCATCTTCGAAGGTGTATCAGTCCCACCCAAACTGGAGGAGCCTCTGCCCCAGCGAAGGGACCCTCAGGTCATCTGGTCTGGTAAAGAGGCCCTGCAGCTCCCGAAAGTCTCAGTCCATCCGGGGTTTGACAGGAGAAGTTGTCACAGATCAGACTTTACTGAAATTGAAATTCCAGCCATCTTGTCCCAGTGCTCGCCCGCCACTGATTTCCATACCCCGCAAAGGGACTCCTCTTATCAGCTTTTTCCAGTTCAGAACCCATCTCCAGTGTCCCCACTTTCAAGTAACACCAGCCTGCAGTACCAAGCGCAGACGTCACAACTCAGAAACCAACACCAAGGGAAAATGAATGTTCAGGACTCCATGCAGCCTGAAAGCAACATAAGGAACCTGTACATGAATCACTCTGCAATCATGAAGGAAAAATCCAGAAGAGATAAACACCAGCTTTTCCCAGCAAGGACAAACGCAATACAAACAGCAAAGATGCCATCAGCTCTGCCTTATACCCCCACTCACTTGGCACGCTGTCACACCTCTGCTTCCTGGATCAATAATCAGTCAGTGATTAATAAACACCTTCCGGAGCCAACGGGAGACAACTCTCTCACCGCTTTGCAAATTGCCAAGTCCCTCAGCGAGGTGGACTTTTTCCCATCAGATAAGAAATGTCAACCAGTCAGGCAGAGGGCAGGCTGCAGAAATGGTCCTTCCAAGCATGGAGACAGAGGCTACGTGTGGGAGAAAGAGGTATGACCCGCTCACAAAGCCGGCTCTTAAATGATACTACAGACAGTTCTTTGTTTCTCAGTGTCTTTTTTTTTAAATCTCAAAGCAGGTGTCAGTCCTCAAAGGTGCACCAGAAACTGTGCAGGAGCTTCTTAGTACTCTAGGGCTTCAAAAATACACCTTGGGTCTTAGCCTCAGTGGCTGGGATGATCTGGATTATTTCAGGTAAATTAATTTGAACTCATACAAATGATAATTAATTAAAATAATAAAGTCATCATTGCTTTGTCACAGATAGGATTTTTTTTTAAAACAAGCCCTGTTCTTGTGGATCTAGTCCAGGGGTTCTCAAACTTTTTGGGTTCAGGAACCCCTGATGATGACTCATGTTTATAATTTTTTTTTTAATTTGTCTCTTTAATGTGCAACATAAATACTTAAGACCTGTTCTTTAACAGTGTTAATACCATTTTTTATACTTTTAAACATGGGGTATTTTAACATCAAGACACACTTGATTAACATTTTTAATTTCAACTTCCAAAAATTACAGTTTTGAGAAAATCAACAGCATCAAAAATCACTTTAAAACTTTACATATTCGTTTAATGAATAAAATCAATGTATCGCCACTTCTTCAAGTTATTACAGAAAACTCTTTACCTAAAACTGAACAGAATCATAACAGCGGTAGTCATACCAAGAAACAGGAATTAATTTGCAAACCGACTGATGACGAAACGCAAATAGTGTGCGGGGGGTCATCCTCCAGAAAATTTTGAATAAAGTAGATGTGAATAAAGTAGATGTGATTTCCTGCATTTTGGAGTATTTTAACAGGTTGTTATACATCTACATGCTTGTAAATATATATATATATATATATATATATATATATATATATATATATATATATATATATATATACAGGTAGTCCCCGACTTACGAGCGAGTTCCGTTCCTGCGAGTTGCTCGTAACACGAAAATTCGTAAGTTGGAACACGAAGCACGTGTTCTCGTAAGTCCGGATTTTCGCTCGTAAGTTGGAACATTTATGCTAGCGCTACTACGAACACTCGTTTTTCATCAAAAACGTTCATATTAGTTCATAAACATGGTCGGAAACGTGTTTCCAAACGGTTAGCTAACACACTTTCATCTAAAAACACAAAAAAGTGCTGTATTTTTTACAAATTTACTTCTCTTTCGCCAGCTCGTAAGTCCGGGACCTCGTATGTAAGAGCGCTCGTAAGTCGGGGACTACCTGTATATATATATATATATATATATATATATATATATATATATATATATATATATATATATATATATATATACATATATATACAGTATATATATATTATATATATATATATATATAAATTTATTCAAAAAAATTATAATTTGTGGACCCCCAAGCACCACCTTTCTGACCTCCAGCTGTCCAGGGACCCCTGTTTGAGAACCACTGATCTTGATCTTTTTTGTTTAACCCTGAAATTGTGTATATTTTGAGTTTTCAGGACCATGACATTCGGGTAATACAGGAAGAGCAGCTTACACAAAGTCTGTGATGAGTTGGCATCATCACAGACTTTGTGGTTTTTACAAAGAAACACAAATGAAAACTGAAAATGATTGTTGGTTTTAACGGCGAGTTGTGGGAAATATTTATGAGCGGTAAACAACAGAGCGATTGCGTCACATTCCGTCCTCCATAGGTTGGTGTTGTTCAAACTTTGCTCCGCCAACAACCAAGTGACAACTACTGCCTGATACATAAGATACAAGATGTAAAACTACATTTGTATTCAGCCAGCCTGCCTTTTTTAGAAATGGGTTGAAGACTTTTGAAATTGCAGAGATAGCATCTTGCACAGGCTCTGTCTTTGTGGCTTTTAGCTTGACCGCGTTGTGACAAATTTGTAACGAAACTCTTTGAACAGACTTCACCTTCACTGCTGCAAACATTTTTGCATGACGTCTTGTGCTGATGTGTAAAACACAACTTAAGGTAAAATGCAGTGAGACATAATAAAGAATAACAGTATTTCATAAAATACTATCAAACTAAAATTCATTAAACACAAATGGTCTTACCTCTGTCTTTTTTAAACTGATTAACAGAAAAAACCTTAACATATACTTTGATAAAGTTTAGTTCACATGGGGCTGGGGGGAGGTGGGTGAAGGAAGCAGTTTACCGGTATGTAAAACGAGAGAAACCATCTTTAAACAGAGGAGGTCTCAGATTTCAGATTTCAAAAACCTATAATGCATTGACCTGATACCCAGACATTTTCACAAATATCATGAATTTCATCCATGTGACCAAAGTGGCTCATCTGTGGGTCAGACTAACATATGACCCTTTTCCATTAGTAACGGTACGGTTTGACTCAACTCGACACGGTTCCAAGGCTTTTCCACTAGCAACGGTTCGTGGAACCGGTCCCTTTTTCGGTCTCTTTCTCTGGGGTTCCAACCGTGCTGAACTGACCCTAAAATGTGACGTCAGAACACTGTCGATCACTGATTGGTCAGGGGGTGGAGTCACTGGTTGTTTGAGTAACTTTCACAACAACTCGATCCGCCATTTGCAATAACTCGAACTCGAGGAGTAACTGGACCTATTTTTAATAGCCACAGCCAAAGTGGTTCAAGACATCAAAGTTCATGCTTAATCATCCAGGTACAAAGTCCAATAACGGACAGTCAGACAGGACAGCCCCCAGAAACCATCTTATCACCAGCAAACTGGTTGATCCACTAAAGGATTTTACTGCTTAGTAGGGAAAACAGTTTACTTGGGACTCCTCAGACTGATGAAGCCCTCCGGATAGAGGGTGAAACATCTTTCCACCAAAATAGAAACTGTCCAGAATACCTGACTGACCATTATTGGATTTTGTACCTGGATGATTGAGCATGAACTTTGAAAAAAAATTAAAAAAAATAAAAATTTAAATAGAGAAATATTTATCAGAAGGAAGTCGGTCTGTACAAATAACCTTGTTTAACAACTGATTTCAAAGATATGAATCACTTTGTAGGTGAAACACAAATGAAAAGTGTAATTTTTCTCCTGGAAGTCATATAAATTCTAACACCTTTGTTTAAAAAAATCATTTTTCTTTCTGTACACATCAAATCTGAACTTGTTCACTCCTCTTTGCCTCCGACAGTGGCATCACTGAGGAGGATCTGTGTGCTGCAGGGGTAACTAACCCATCACACCGACGCAGGATCCTGGAGAACTTGCCCAGCAACTGGACCTGACAGAACCACACAATGGTGCAAAGTTTGGTCACAACTAGAACTGGAAAAGACTTTCAACAGCTGCAAGAATGACATTCTGAGGCTCCGACACATCAGACAAAAGACTGCAGTGTTTTCCTCGTGCTGGATATATAATGTAACTGTTCATCTGTCCCAACAGAGAAGAAGAACGTAATATATGAAGTACTCTTTGCACATTATATTTTCTTTATCTACCAACTTTAAAACTTATAACTGGAGGGAAACAAACTGTTTGTGTGTGTCTTCAGTTTGTGACGAATAACAAATGCTATTTTGATATTTTTGGCTTCTTGTATGTTTTAATGGTTCATATATTGCTATAAAATTACAGTCTCTATTGTTAGTGTTCATCAGTGTTTAAATTTCACTTTGTGCTTCCTTTAAACCTCTAATGTTCAGTTGTAAAATCCACACAAAACAACAGCATAAACTCAATTCAATTAATTTTTTATATAGCAACAAGCCACTGTAGAAGTCATCTAAGGGAACCGAGCAGAAACATTCATTTATAAAAATAATAATTTAACACTATTTATCTGAGGAGCAGACTGCTTTGAGTTTAACTCCATAACAGAACTCTCATCTTGAGCAAGCATGAAGTGGAAAGGAAAAACTCCCTCATGAGGAAGAAACCTTTAGTTGAACCAGGCGCAGGCCATCTGCTTCGAGCGAATGTTATTATTATTTTTTATTTATTTATTTATTTTAAAATACAACACACACAAAAAAAAAAAAATCACAATTGTGACAATACAATATCAAGAAATAAAATGAAGGGTGGCAGAATGAAGAGAAAATCTTATGATATCTGCCCCCATTTTTCAAACAGTTAGTTCAAACAGACAAAGTAAAATCATCAAACAAGTAACAGAATAGAAAATAAATCATAATTATCAAATTACAAAATGACACGCAAAAAACTAATTCATATATATTTCTGTAATAATTTGGTTTTGATTAATTTCTTAAATGTAAATAATGAAGTGGCATTTTTAATTTCAGTATCCAAATAATTCCACAAACCAATTCCCTGAATGGAGCTTGGCCGACCCCTCGAACTTGTTCTGTATAGTTTGAGAGGAACAGGAAGGAGGAACAGCTCCACAATGGCAGGTCGAGAATCACATGTTAAGATATAGTTGCAAATGAAAACTATTCAATTTTAACAATTCATTTAAGGAAATGAGGTCAATTTGTTCTCCAGTAGTCTAAGCCTGTGGCAGCAACAATCCAACCCTAACTATAGGATTTATCAAAAAGTAAAGTCTTAAAACTGGACAATGTATCAGACTTATGGACAGAAACTGGGTGTTGGTTCCAAAAGAGAGGAGCCTGATAACTGAAAGATCTTCCTCCCATTCTGCTCTTGGAAACTAGGAACTGCAAGTACGGTAAGCCTGCGGTCTGAGAGTGAAGTACTCTGATAGGAAAAAATGGAACAATAAGATCTCGAATGTAAGATGGAGCTAGGTTGTTGAGGGCTTTGTAGGTTAGAAGTAAGATTTTGAATTCATTTCTGAATCTGACAGGGAGCCAATGGAGAGAAACTAAAACTGGAGTGATATGATCTCTCCTACTAACTAGACTCTGGCAGCAGCATTTTGGATCAGCTGAAGATTTTTTTTTTTCAAGTATTTGAACACCAAGATAACAAACCATTGCAATAGTCCAGTCTAGACGTGACAAATGTCCTGATCAAAAATAACACCAAGATTTTGTACATTAGAGCTGGAGGCCAGATTAATGCCATCCAAGGAGGGCGAAATGCTGAAAAATGTATTCCTAAGATGCTCAGGTCCAAAAAACAAAACTTCAGTCTTGTCTGTATTCAAAAGCAGAAAATGATTTAACGTTGAATGAACATGACATATTAACAACATAACATTTTATCAAGTCTACAGTACAGAAGAAAAAAAAACACAACCACCTGCCATTTTGTTTACTGTTTAATTCTGTTTCTATGGTGTCACGTAGGCCACTGCACATGCAGCGTTTGTAAAACAGATGCATCAGCGTTTGACTGTCATCGAGCAATCACAAGTGTCGTCTCACGATCATGGGCAATAAGAATAGACAGATATCTACTTTTTATGGTGCTCTCTTCCATTTCAGAGCTAATCTACAAACCTGATGTTGTTTGATGAAGCCAGTTTAAAGGTTTAGTGCTGCGAAGGTTGTGGACTTTGAGAAGCAACACGAGGCTGAACTTGAAGGGATACGTAGTTCAGCGCTTTTGAAATACGATTCTATGGAAAGTTGTGAAATATTAATACGTGACTTTTTGTATAGGGCTTATAACCTCATATGGATGAAGGCTAACCTCACATGGCTAGTTCAAGACAAAAGTGGATTGCTGCTAAATCTGTGGGACATAGGGGTGCAAATGGTGCTGCAGCACCTCATGATTACGGTAATAACCGAGGGCATAAAACAGCAACGGATTGTCATGATAGCAGTTTTATAGATATTACACTATATTTTTAATATCGTGGAGTACATGCACTAACAGTGCACATTTTTTCATTCATTCATTCATTCAACCTTTATTTATACAGGCTAGCCTCGTTGAGTCACGGGGACTCATTTACAAGAGGGACCTGTCTCACTCACACCAAACAACCATCCACATTTCATTGCTTATAGTTGGTTCAACGTTTATCTTCACAAGTGTATAGGCCTCACAGATTTACACATGCTCACTGCACCCCCAACACATTTCCTCCAATAAAAAAATCACAGCTGTTCATTCAAACTCTTATACAGGTAGTCCTCGACTTACGACGTAGATCCGTTCCTACGTGGCGTAGTAAACCGATTTTCGACGTAAGTTGGAATATACGTACATACTGCACCATATACATGTACAGTACTGTATTACCAAGCACTTAGCCTATCCTAACACAGTACCCTACATAATTATCAAAAAACACATACCGTATTTTCTGGTGTATAGGTCGCACCGGTGTATAGGTTGCATTGTCCAATTATCACCAATAGATTGGAAAAATCCCTAGATAGGTCGCACTGGTGTATAGGTCGCACCTACGTTTAGCTCTGCTGCAAATGTCTGCCACAGGAGCGCACAGCAAGGCTTTTAAGAAGATTAACACTTAAAAACAATTATTTGTTTGATAAAAATTATAGCAAATATGTGTCTGAGCTGAACTTTTCCTTAATAAATGAACGTAATTGTGAAATGAGCTGGATTAAAAATTTTTGGCCGAAAGTGATAACAAGCCATATATAGGTCGCACCGGTGTATAGGTCGCAGGCCTTGAAAAAACCATAAAAAGGTGCGACCTATACACTGGAAAATACGGTAAGTTTGGAAGCCATAATGAAGGGAAAAAAGAGTTAATGGCCTACTGGGATGCTGGTGACACTGTATTCCTCCGTCCATCCGCCGTATTCCGTTTACGACGTAAAACCGCCGTCCACCTCAGTCCAGAGCGTTTACAGTATGTAACGTATTTCTCCGCCTCTGTATTCTTCCGCCTCTGTATCCCTCCGCTTCTGTATCCCTCCGCCTCTGTATTCCTTCGCCTCTGTATCCCTCCGCCTCTGTATCCCTCCGCCTCTGTATCCCTCCGCCTCTGTATCCCTCCGCCTCTGTATCCCTCCGCCTCTGTATTCCTCCAACTCTGTATCGCGTACAGTACAATACTGTACTGTATTCTTCGGCCGCAGCGGCCGCTGCGTAACTCGAAAAAAGGCTGTTCATAGTAAATGGGAGATGCGTCGTAACCACGAAACGTCGTAACTACCGTCGTAACCCGAGGACTACCTGTAATTCCATAAAAAAATATAAAAAAACAAAACTACTGGATTTCTATTCTGTAGCTGAAAATGCTTCAGTTCCCATCTGGGAGGCTTTTTCAATATTGTATTACTAATTAAAATTGTAAAATTGTTTTACTACGTGAAGTTGAACTGACAATGATTTAAAAAAAAGAGCATAAAATAGAGTTTCAATGAACAGCTTTGACTTTTTTTTATTGTTTTCAAATGACAACGATCCACTTCAGTGGTTAGATCATCAAACTGTTCAGAATTGAACTCGTTCTCCAATCTGAGGTTTTTGAAAGAGTTATCTACAGCAGGTAAGATATTTACGGCTCAAAATCTTTTCACAAAGACCCACTTTATCTTGTACTGGTGTGGCTTCGCTCAGCAGAACATAGCGGTTGTCAGATCTGTGCTTTCTCCCGCTCTACTGATTTCTTCAAATATAAATATTTAAAGAAAGCTGCCTACGTTGCTGTAAATGCTGTAGCTGGACGGACTTCTCACGTTTTAGACACACGTTTGGTTCCATCAAAAATGAAACACATAAATAACGATGTACTCGTGGAGGCTGCACAAGTACCAGCACATTCCAAGCTCCAAATGTACAAGTATCATCACACATTTTTTTAAACATCGCTTTCAAAGATATATAAAAAATTCTTAGCCCAGGTTCTGTTTTTTTCTTCTGTTTACCATCTGAATACAGAACGCCTGAAACAGCGAACACATCTGAAACATTAGTGATATTGTTCAGGTAATAGCAAACTATTTCACACAGAGATGAGACAACTGTGACTCCAGATCCTAAAAATACCTCCTGAATGTTCCACTCTGTGTGGGAGCACCTGTGTTTTGTGCTTACAGCGTCCAGAAATGTACCGTAGTTACTGATTAAGGCTCAGCCAAACATGACTGTCGACAGCAGGTCAGTGACCGCTAAGTCACCAACTTACCGTAACCGTGGTGATATCATCACCTGTAGAAGTGCTGAATGGGAATAAAGAGCCATCCCAAAAGTATAAGCTCCTATTTTTAGGGAAATATATAAATAGGCTGGGGAATCATGCACATTTGTGTTTTTATATGACATGACCAGAGGTCTGCAACCTTCATGATCAAAAGAGCCATTTCTTGTTAGGTTCTGCTGGCACGAAGGAAGTGTAGAACCCAAATGCAGGAGAAGGATGGATGAACACTCAGGGGAAATTTTAAAGTGTTTATTTACAACAAAACAAAGGCTGGCAAGGCAGCAAAAACTATTAAACTAAACTAAACTAAACTGGATTAAACTAAAGAGGTACTTACTAAACACTCAGGGACACACGGAGGGAGAGCAGAACACAACACCTTGGGAGGACAAACCCGAGACCATGACAAGACTGAGAGGAGCTGAATTTATACACAGACACACTGATTACACATGACATCCACCTGTGATGATTACAACTAGACACAGGTGAGACAGGGGAAGAAGCACAGAGCTGAACTAAACACAAGCAGACAGAACACAATAAGCTGAATTAAAACATTAAAACCGTGCATGCGTGGGTTTCCTCCGGGTACTCCGGTTTCCTCCCACAGACCAAAAACATGCACGTTAGGCTGATTGGTGACTCTAAATTGACCCTAGGTGTGAGTGTGAGATTGGATGGTTGTTTGGTGTGGATGGTTGTTTGGTGTGAGTGAGACAGGTCCCTCTTGTAAATGAGTCCCCATGACTCAACGAGGCTAGCCTGTATAAATAAAGGTTGAATGAAAAGAATGAAAAAGACTATATTAAACACAAAAGACTGAAACAAAACAGAAAGCTGAATTCAGCACAAACAGATAGAACACAGGAAGCTGAAGTAAACAAACATGAAGACTAGATTAAGCACAAAAGACTGAACAAAACAGAAAACTGAATTAAGCTCAAACAGACAGAACACAGAAACCAGACAACTAGGAGACACAGGGCTGGATTAAACATAAACAGACAGACCATGACATAACCTCCCCCTCAAGGGACGGCACCCGGCGTCCCCTAAGACCCCAAAACACACAAAAAACACAGAACGGGGTGGGAGGATGGGGGAAAACACAAGGATGGAGGGCAAGAATAATCTAAACAAAAAACCGACAGGACTAGACCTGGGAACTAAACACAAAGACCAAACACAAAAACAAAAACAAAAAAAAACCCCATCAGAAGGTCAAGGGATGGCCAGAAGGCCGTCCATCACCAGGAGCCAGGTCAGGCGGACGACCGGGAGGCCGTCCATCACCAGGAGCCAGGTCAGGAGGACGACCAGGAGGACGTCCATCACCGGGAACCAAAAGAGGCACCAAGGTGACACGAGGGGCTGCAGACGGTGACACAGAGGCAGACGTTGAAGATGAGACCTCGGGGACCGCAGATGGCAAAGAGTCTACGTCGTAAGAGACCACAGGAGCAGAAGAGTCGGCCGCAGGAGCAGAAGAGTCGGCCGCAGGAGCAGAAGAGTCGGCCGCAGGAGCAGAAGAGTCGGCCGCAGGAGCAGAAGAGTCGGCCGCAGGAGCCGAGAGGAGTCGGCCGCCGGAGCCGAGGAGTCGGCCGCCGGAGCCGAGGAGTCGGCCGCCGGAGCAGAGGAGTCGGCCGCCGGAGCAGAGGAGTCGGCCGCAGGCGCCGAGGAGTCGGCCGCAGGCGCCGAGGAGTCGGCCGCAGGCGTCGAGGAGTCGGCCGCAGGCGTCGAGGAGTCGGCCGCAGGCGTCGAGGAGTCGGCCGCAGGCGTCGAGGAGTCGGCCGCAGGCGTCGAGGAGTCGGCCGCAGGCGTCGAGGAGTCGGCCGCAGGCGTCGAGGAGTCGGTCACTGCCGCAGGCGTCGAGGAGTCGGTCACTGCCGCAGGCGTCGAGGAGTCGGTCACTGCCGCAGGCGTCGAGGAGTCGGTCACTGCCGCAGGCGTCGAGGAGTCGGTCACTGCCGCAGGCGTCGAGGAGTCGGTCACTGCCGCAGGCGTCGAGGAGTCGGTCACTGCCGCAGGCGTCGAGGAGTCGGTCACTGCCGCAGGCGTCGAGGAGTCGGTCACTGCCGCAGGCGTCGAGGAGTCGGTCACTGCCGCAGGCGTCGAGGAGTCGGTCACTGCCGCAGGCGTCGAGGAGTCGGTCACTGCCGCAGGCGTCGAGGAGTCGTGCGTCGAGGAGTCGTCAGGCGAGGAGTTATCGGGCGAAGTTGAGGCGTTGATGGCATCGGCGAGGAGTCGTCAGGCGAGGAGTTATCGGGCGAAGTTGAGGCGTCGATGGCATCGGGACCCTCCGTCGAAGTAGAGACGTCGGCGGTGCCGGGACCCTCCGTCGATGTAGAGGCGTCAGCAACGCCGGGACCCTGAGTCGATGCAGAGGCATCGGTAATGCCGGGAACCTCCGTCGAAGTAGAGGCGTTGGCATCACCGGAACCCTCTGTCGAAGTAGAGGCGTCGGCGGCGCTGGGACCCTCAGGAGACGTAGAGGCATCGGCGGCGCTGGGACCCTCAGGAGACGTAGAGGCATCGGCGGCGCTGGGACCCTCAGGAGACGTAGAGGCGTCGGCGGCGCTGGGACCCTCAGGAGACGTAGAGGCGTCGGCGGCGCTGGGACCCTCAGGAG
>JBBPBX010072968.1:0-17939 GCA_038048925.1 Garcialebias charrua | reverse complement strand
CAGACATATAAGCTAACATCCTCCACTAGTGACAGCCACAGACCAAAATGGAAGTCGGTACCTCACGTTTTTCATGTTATCGTGCTCTCAACATTCACGGACGGACGGGGTTGTTTCCAATTGCCCCTTTTTGCTAAATGATGGGGGTCACATAAAATGAGCAGAAGCTGAGCAGACAACCATCTTGGTGTCAAACACCCCATCATAAGTGTATAGGTGTAGTGGACTCAGTGGTGCTGTAGCAATGAAAAGAGGGGCTTCATTAAAAATGTGTGTGAAAATGCCTGGCTTGTATAAGATGACATAGCAACAACAAAACGTTTTTTCAAGAATAGTTATTCACATTTTAAATGATTTCTTGTAAAATGACTGTCATATGGTCTTTTGGTACAATTGCTTAAAGGTTCAGTATGCAGTTTCTGTAGAACTGCAGCACTTAGAAATATTTTCAACAGGCAAAGCATTCTGATCCCTCCCCCTCAGAGCCATATGTGGCTCTGCCCCCTTGTGGTCTGTTGAATTTCAAATTCAAGCTCTGTTTTTATTGGCTGATTCAAATTCAAGCTCTGTTTTTATTGGCTGGTTACAAACTCTGTTTTTATTGGCTGGAAAATGGCGGGTCACCTTTTCTTTTTAGAAATGCTTATTTACCACCTGGAGAAGCAAGGGGACAATATTTTTTTTTATTTTTTTTCAGAGATTACCTGGCTAACATCAGTCTGTCAGGAGGTAGTGACAGAGTGAAGAAATATGTTCATAAAAAAAGCTACATACTGAAGCTTTAAACTAAAAACAAGCAGTGTGATGGAAAAAATAAATGGATGCAAGGTAAAGCCCCAATGAGTACAAAGACCCACAAACAACAGAACCACTTCTAACATGAAGCCTCCAGTAAATTTAAATCAAAACTACAACCCAAGACCTCCAAGGGAGACGACAATAAGTTGATGACACCCTGTGAAGGTCAGCTGATTAAAATATTAATCATTTCCACAGAGACTGTATTAAATATACACAAAGTTGCATTCCAATAATCTGGATGACACCCAGCTTTCACAAGAAACATAAGCAGACAGGCAGGCTTTCAAACAAACCTGCAGCACTGAGCTCAGGTAAGACAAAAATATATCCAGAAGGCATGCAGACAATCAAATGACTTTCAGGCTGATGGCTAAACTTAGATTTAGCTGGCTGAGGGAGACAGGCTAGTGGCGGCCAGCCAGCTCATCCTCATAAGATCTAATACAGAGCACAGAGCCTTGTAAATGCCACAGGATCACTACCTTGTTTGTTCATAAACCGTGAATTATAGCTGTCAAAATATATAGCGAAACAATCTCAGTGACCAGCACACGTGTGTGTGTATACACCATAATATACTGAAGTTGTAAAGCCCCTGCAGATCCCCATCTGTTGACTAAAATAACAAATGTCATACAATCATTTTTACCAATGATACCTTACTGATAAAAAAAATAAAAAATAAAAAACAGGAGTAAAAAATGTATATCCAAAACAGAAAATATATTTATTTTCACTTTAAGTTGCCAAAGATTTTTTATAAATAATAAAATTAGAATAAACTTTTTTAATAACTTGTTTTGATGGATTAGGAGCATTAAATAAAACAAGACAAGTGAAGGCAATGGGATTAACACATTAATGCACAGCAAAGAAAAGTTTTTGTACCGGTACTTCCTGTACAGCAGGATTAGGCACAAAGTAAAGTTATGTGTGAGACGGACCCTGGTCAAATCATCTAAATGATGATGCAACAACTCTTCCTTCACTGAATACAGAGAACCATTAAGCACGGTACACTTAAAATTACCGGTAGTCTTTAAATTGTTAATTTTACACTTCCTTCGCCCACTTCTTTCTTTCTTTCTTTCTTTCTTTCCTTTCTGGGTAATGGGGACACTGGTGTCGATCTCTAGCAGTCACAGTACATATAGGGTGGTGTACACCTGTGACCGGTTTCCAGCCCATCACAGGCACACACAGCGACAAACAACCATTCACTCTCTCACACCTACAGACAATTTAGAGATACCAATGAACCGTACATGTTTCTGGTGTGTGGGAGGAAACCAGAGTACCCGGACAAAACCCATATGTGCACGGGAAGAACATGCCAACTCCAAACAGAAAGGCTTGGAGGTGTACCTGTGACCATCTTGCTACGAGGCGACACTTCTTACCACTGCACTTCCTAAAATTACAACAGAGAGCGTTTTTCTCACCACAAGTCATCAGTCAAGAACCCTTTTTTTGACTTCTTACCACTGTGTCACTCTACCACCATTCTTTTATTGGGTACTCTAATAATCCATCTTCTCCAGTAGGGCTGAACGATTTTGGATCCATCCATCCATCCATTTTCTTCCGCTTATCCGGGGTCGGGTCGCGGGGGTAGCAGCCTAAGTAGGGAGGCCCAGACTTCCCTCTCCCCAGCCACTTGGAGCAGCTCCTCTGGGGGAATCCCAAGGCGTTCCCAGGCCAGCCGAGAAACATAGTCCCTCCAGCGTATCCTGGGTCTTCCTCTGGGTCTCCTCCCGGTGGGACATGCCCGGAACACCTCACCAGGGAGGCGTCCAGGAGGCATCCTAACCAGATGCCCGAGCCACCTCAACTGGCTCCTCTCGATGTGGAGAAGCAGCGGCTCTACTCCGAGTCCCTCCCGGATGACTGAGCTTCTCACCCTATCTCTAAGGGAGAGTCCAGCCACCCTGCGGAGAAAACTCATTTCAGCCGCTTGTATCCGAGATCTTGTTCTTTCGGTCATAACCCAAAGCTCATGACCATAGATGAGGGTGGGAACGTAGATCGATCGGTAAATTGAGAGCTTTGCCTTTTGGCTCAGCTCTCTCTTCACCACGACAGACCGATTTTGGAAAATATTCTAATTGCAATTTGTTTTACCTCAATATTGCGATTTAATATACAAGCCCAAAACCAGAAAAGTTGGCACGTTGTGGAAATCGCAAATAAAAACAGAATACAATGACTTGCAAATCTTTTTCAACCTATATTCAATTGAACACACTGCAAAGACCACATACTTAACGTTCGAACTGGTAAACTTTGTTATTTTTTGCAATTATTAGCTCATTTGGAATTTGATGCCTGCAACATGTTTCAAAAAAGCTGGCACAAGTGACAAAGAAGACAGAGAAATTTGAGGAATGCTCATCAAACACTTATTTGGAATATCCCACAGGTGAACATGCAAATTGGGAACAGGTGGGTGCCATGATTGGGTATAAAAGCAGCTTCCTTGACATGCTCAGTCATCCACATAGAAGGATGGGGCGAGGGTCACCACTCTGTGAACAAATGCGTGGGCAAATTGTCGAACAGTTCAAGAACAACTTTTCTCAACGAGCTATTGCAAGGAATTTAGGAATTTCACCATCTACGGTCCGTAATATCATCAAAAGGTTCAGAGAATCTGGAGAAATCACTACACGTAAGGGGCAAGGCCGAAAACCAACATTGAATGCCCGTGACCTTCGATCCCTCAGGCGGTACTGCATCAAAAACCGACATCAGTGTGTAAAAGATATCACCACATGGGCTCAGGAATACTTCAGAAAACCACTGTCAGTAACTACAGTTCGTCGCTACATCTGTAAGTGCAAGTTAAAGCTCTACTATGCAAAGCAAAAGCCATTCATCAACAAGATCCAGAAACGCCGCCGGCTTTGCTGGGCCCGAGCTCATCTGAGATGGACTGATGCAAAGTGGAAAAGTGTTCTGTGGTCTGATGAGTCCACATTTCAAATTGTCTTTGGAAACTGTGGACGTCGTGTCTTACGGACCAAAGAGGAAAAGAACCATCAGGACTGTTATAGGCGCAAAGTTCAAAAGCCAGCATCTGTGATGGTATGGGGGTGCATTAGTGCCCAAGGCATGGGTAACTTACACATCTGTGAAGGCACCATTAATGCTGAAAGGTACATACAGGTTTTGGAGCAACATATGCTGCCATCCAAGCGACGTCTTTTTCATGGACGCCCCAGCTTATTTCAGCAAGACAATGCCAAGCCACATTCTGCACGTGTTACAACAGCGTGGCTTCGTAGCAAAATGCCAAGCCACATTCTGCACGTGTTACAACAGCGTGGCTTCGTAGCAAAAGAGTGCGGGTCCTCCCCTGGCCTGCCTGCAGTCCAGACCTGTCCCCCATTGAAAATGTGTGGCGCATTATGAAACGTAAAATACGACAACGGAGACCCCGGACTGTTGAACAACTTAAGCTGTACATCAAGCAAGAATGGGGAAGAATTCCACCTGAAAAGCTTCAAAAATTGGTCTCCTCAGTTCCCAAACGTTTACTGAGTGTTGTTAAAAGGAAAGGCGATGTAACACAGTGGTAAATATGTCCCTGTGCCAACTTTTTTGCAATGTGTTGCTGCCATTGAATTCTAAGTTAATGGTTATTTGCAAAACAAAATAAAGTTTCTCCGTTCGAACATTAAATATATTGTCTTTGCATTCTATTCAGTTGAATATGGGTTGAAAAAGATTTGCAAGTCATTGTATTCTGTTTTTATTTGCGATTTGCACAACGTGCCAACTTTTCTGGTTTTGGGCTTGTACATGTACAATTATTTTTCCAAGTCGTCTTCTCATGTATTTTCAATGAACACAAGCAATAAATCCGTTTCAGTTGCAACAAACTCCACGGTTTTCAACAGCAACTCTGTTTCTACATTTGTTGTGTATAGCTCCAGGACAGCAACTTGACTAAAATGTGTGCATGAGGGCATTCAGTACCGCTTATCCACTGTGTTTACCAGAGCTGTAAATCCAGGCTTGGTCACTAATATTAATGGGCATCATGTCTTTCACCATGAACTCAGTTATTGCTCGAGTTATTTCCACATGCAGTTTTGAATTATGTTCATACAGAGTAATACCTTCGCTCAGTGATCCCTGTCGGCTGCTACTTTGCTTACTTGAAGCACTGGTCGTTGGCATTCTAGCCATGCAACCATCATAAATGGCTTTGTGGTGTTTTTTAAAGTGTTGATATCGATTCATGGTGTTACCTCAAATGTTTTATTTATGTGATCTTATTAACATCTACATTCCAGTAAGAGCACTCCAGTTTACCAACCAGTTTCCCTTGCCAGATCCAAACTGAAATCCAGAGGTGATCGGGCTTTTGAGGTTGCTGCTCCAAAATTGTGGAACAGTTTGCCCGATAATTTAAAGACCACTCAGACTGTTGAGACTTTTACATTTTGCTGAAGACTCATCTGTGTTCCTTGGCTTTTGATCCACGCAGAGTCTGAGAACAAATTTTGAGCTGATTTTATTGTTGTGTGTTGTATTTACCGTTAACTTTCTTACGTTTTTGAGTGGCACAAGATGCATTTTTTACTCTTCTTATCTGTCTCAACTGTGAAGCACTTTGGTCAGCTTTTGTTGTTTTTATGTGCTATATAAATACATTGACGATGACATTGACATGTAGCAATAGCAGTAAGGCAGGTATTGTGCAATACATGTCGTTGTGCAGCGTCTTTTTTTTTAATAGCCAAAATAATTCCAAACAACGGACGTGCTGCCCCTCTTTGGTACCAAACTTACAGATGTGTCAGCTTCAGTCGAGCCTGATGCCACTGTGCAACGGGTTAAAATGCAGTGTTGACTCCTCCCGCTCCCTGATCAGCTTTGCTCCGCTCACTCGCAAGTCACATGACCAGTCAAATTACAGCCTTTGCAATTTGAAAATCTCATTTTATCATATACTGTAGTGATATTATTGCAAATGCGATTAATTGTTCAGCCCTATTCTCAAACAGCACATCAGTTGTGTTACCACACAAAGGAGCTGATTTCAGTGACCATACAAGTACTGATATATTTTAAGTTGTTGGTAAAGAACAAGAGTTCAAGACAAAAACAGCTGGACTTTATTTTGTAACTGAAGATGTTTTGTTTCTCATACGAGGAGCTTTCTCAATTCAAAGAAAGACAGCATGGAGTTTTGTGTTATAAAACCTGCAGTAACTAAATAAAGTCCAATTGATTTGGAGTTGAACTCTTTTGATTTTTCCATATCCTGGATGACAGACTCTTCACCAGCGTATTGGTAATGTTAAAGGGGACCACATATTCAAAATTCACTTTTTAATGTTTTTTTTACTCAACTTTGGGTATTTACTTCATAAAAAAACAGTCCTAAGGCCAAAAAAATGCACCCAGTGGTTTATTTACTCTAAGTAGATTTATTTATCTTTGATAAATACACTTCGTTTCCCACTTCCTGCGGTTTGTGACGTCACAAACCGCAGCCAACCACCTCAAACCTGAGTCCAGCCCCTCACCTAGCAACCCCTGGTTAGGCTCAACCCACTTCTGTATTAAACACATGACTGTTGTTTTTCATGATTTCATCTCATCTTTTGTTTATATGTTCTTAATTTCATGTGTACAGCACTTTGTTGCAGCTGTGTTTTTTTTAAATGGCTTTATAAATAAAGTATAATTGTTATTTTTATGTTTTAGTTCAATTTTTAGTGTATTTGCGATCGCTCCCAACGCGCAGCCGGCAAAAATTAAACGAGCGGACCCCCGGCGTAGGGACCGGCGGCAACGGGACACTGCTTCTGGCGCGATGGAGCGGAGCTTCAACTGTACAGCCTCGCAGCAAGCAGCCTCGCAGCAGCGAGGACCTTCTCCTTACGGATTAATTTACGGGAGACACTTGGTGAACTTTGTGTTGTCTTGACTGGAACAGCGATAACTCCCAAAATCGCCGCGTGCAACGAGCGGAGCTGGCGAACACCGGAAGAGGAACAAGCTAACATTAGCATCGGATTCGGGTGGTCTAATGCTAAAAGGAGCAGCAAATTGCGGCGCGCTCAGACGGGTTTCGGTAAGTTATCTTAAGCTAGCACTAACAGTAAGTCAAATGAGTAATAAAAAAAGAGCTAATTTTAAAACAACAACACATTACAGATACTGGCTGTGCAGAGGGCGTAAACAGATCGTTGAAGGGCGTGGACTTCAGAACTTGTATCAGAAACCGGTCGTTCAAAACGAAAGTTAAAAATGGCAGAATTAAAAAGGGTATAATTAATTATCTAAGAATTATTTTGTGTATTAAAATGAATTAATATTGTCAAGATAGCACACAGACATAACATAAAAATTTTAAAGACCTATATGTGGTCTCCTTTAAAGAACAAAAATAAATTGGGTTGCATCGTGTGATGCAAAATTAGACAACCTTTACTTTTTTTAAATAGATCCAGTTACAAGACTTCTCGCTCCCGATTGCTGCATTATCAGGGTAAGCAATATTCTATAAACAACGGCAGCATTAGCCTGAAAACAGTCCATTTAACAATATCATCAAGGTGTGAAGGTGGGAGCATGTGCCGCCGTTTGCTATTCCTCATTCATTTCTGCTGCCCTGCCGCCTCTCCTATCAATCAATCTGGGTCTCGAGGGCAGACTGGGAATGAGTCTGCCCATTCCCTCAGTGCTGTTTGTGTGTGTGTGTGTGGGTGGGGTGTGAGTGAGAGATGGAGCAGGAGCAGTGATGTGTGCTTACATGAGACGGAGACAAAGTGAATGTGTGTTTAAAGGTGGATGTGTGAAGTCATTAGTTAAGTAAGGGGAAGAGAAAATGAAGGAGGAAGCAAGACTCGGTCCGTCTGCAAGGTCCTAAGCTGCAGGAGAGCCATTGTGTGTGCAAACACTAAAAACAATTAAATGCATGTGGTGTGTGAAACCTAGGGTTGAAAAGCATTGCATGCTGTGCATCTACCATAAATGTGTATGTTTGTGGTGGAGTGAAGGCCTTTGTCAGCCAGGAGCAAAACTCCTCACCTTGGTGTACAGTAGTAATGTTAACCGTTATAATCAACAAGGCCCTATCAGCGTGTGTGTCTGTGCCATGAACCACACAGTCCATACTCTAACACTCACTGACACAAGAGGTGAACTGCAATGGACCTTGTAAGCTGCTGCAGGCCACAACATCTCTGTGCAGGCAGCACGATGTATTTTAGTGTGTACTTGGGCCTGAATGTGAGGATGCACATAACTGTGTGTCACAACACATTCTAATCACCACTTTGACAGGCTGACGGGGCCTTGCCTGGAAAGTCTGATGCAGTTTAACACACACACGCTGATACGCTTGCACACAAACACTGGCTGAAGTTTATATCCACCAACGTCAAGTTGAGCAGATGAGTAATGGAATAGAATGGTGCCTCGTGTCTGAGACTTGGAGAGCCATAATTTCTTTATCCTCCGTTTCCTGCCTCTACTTCCTGAGTAGTAGAAAACGGATAGTTTAAAATAAGAAACAGACATGGCAACAAGACGTGCATAAATATATAAATACGCTTCAAATCTTTACTTTAAAGTATATAAAAAGTTAAAATTTTGATTAAATTAATAATCAAGGACACTTGCATAAATATGCTTAAAACTGGTTTTCAAAGAAAACATTTGCATTAGATTTTTTGAAGAGGAGAAAAAGCATGCTGAAAATTAAGTGACTTGATAAATTTATTTATTTTTTAATTACACAAATAAGTTCACAAAGTTTCCATGCAGTATTCATATTACCGGTAATCCTCAGAAAAGAAGGCCATCAGTCAAACTTCTTTATTTCCTAATACTGTATTTTCTTCAGCCAATTATTCTATAGTATTACCACCCATTAGGCTGCAATGCTGATGTAGATTCCTAGTCATCAAGAACAGGGCAAATCCCAAAAAAACTTGAATAAACTAAATAAACTCGATTTCTGTTCTGTAGTTGAAGACACGTTACTTCCCGGGCATGCACTGGCACAAGGCAGTTTTTATCCTGGTTCAGATCCTTCCTGACTGACAGGAGTTTTTCTGTTCAAGGGATGTTTATCTGCAGCTTCTCCAATTTGTGAGGTTCCTCAAGGGTCTATTTTAGGTCCACTATATTTTAATCTTTACTTGTTGCCTTCGGGGTCCGTTAAAAAAACAAACAAAAAAACATTCCTTTTCATTACGGACATGTCTGACTGGAGAATTATTGTCTTTTTAGATGCCATAGACAATGAATGTATAAACTATTACACAACTTTTTGTTTTGTTTTACAGAAGATTAAATCTTAGCTTGCAAGCTTTTCTTTTCATGTCAAACTTGTTTAAACAAGTGTCACAGAACCAAAACAGGTGTAAAGCACCAACATGTGCGTGTATTTATTTTTACGTTCAGTCCATATACTAATTTGTCTATAATATTATGCATAATATGTTTATTTGATTAAGGGTAATAATATGGACAAAAAATGGACAAGTGAAAATGAAAAGGTGTAGGGCATTAATCAGAGACCATGAATACATGGTTTAACTTAGATCAAGTCCATTAAATGGAAGTTAGCAGATAAAACGTGATCAAACTGTTAAATGCTGGATAGGAGCAATAAGTGTCAGGGATATGAATAACTGCCCCACATGTCGCCTACAAAGCCCTACTTCAGCACTGAATGGGACATATATGTTTGGTGCGGACAACAGTTTGTGCAAAAATTCACACGTTAAATTACATAAAATGAAGGTGGTGCATTGGATCTGTAGCTCGTCATGACAGTGGGCTGTTTGCTTCCCTACTTTAGAGTCAGAGGTAAATCAATAGAATTGGAAGAGTACAATGCAATAATGTATGCCTCTCCCCCCACTCATGGGGCTCTTTAACTTATGGGTTCTTTGTGTTGCGGTAAACAAATGTCTGAGGCCCTGTACACGCGTAGCCTGGTGTTTGAAAAACGAATATCTGCGCAAAAAAAATCTCTCCGTACATACATGTTTGGATATTTAAAATGTTCGTCTACATGTCCCCGTCTATTTTCACCACAGAGCGTTGTAATGAATATGCTGAACCCATAGGTGGAAGTGTAGTGCTGTCACAACCCTTCAACCCAGCCACAACTTCCTGTTATTTATTTATTTATTTTCTTCGTTTGGACAGACCGCGAGGTTGAACTACTATTAAATACCGTGTTGGAGTACAAAGTTAATAAAACGCAGGAAAATGTCGACTGGGAATCATGTCCGACTGGGAATCATGTCAGAGCAGGTATGTTGACATTTTAGTGCTTTTTTTCTCTGAGCATTACGTGACGTCAGCGCGCAGCAGCTGGAGCAGAAACCTCCGGTTCTGAAAGTCCACACGCAAACTCGAAAGCGGAGAATTCTCAAATCTCCACTTTGGTCTGAGTTTTTTTATTATTCGTTTATAGTTACATCAACCGGAGTTCACGTGTGGATGAAAGGCCAAACCGCATGATAAACTGTTCGGTTTTACTGATATCCGGCTACGTGTGTACAGGGCCTTAAACTCAATACAAAGTTGCTGCATGTCATCAGTGATATTCTCTCTGTAATAAAGCTGTCGTTTAGTGCGCCCGC
This sequence comes from Garcialebias charrua, assembly GCA_038048925.1. Lineage (NCBI taxonomy): Eukaryota > Metazoa > Chordata > Actinopteri > Cyprinodontiformes > Rivulidae > Garcialebias > Garcialebias charrua. The sequence continues at coordinate 7,518 of JBBPBX010072968.1, read as the reverse complement.
CACGTGGTGGCACAGACCAGACATAATCGTTTCCCCGCATTTATTTTGCTAAAACAATGAGTAAAATTGAGAGTTGCAGATATTTATGATAAACTATGAATATTTGATACCCTCACAATGAAAACACTGGGATGTTTTTGGTAAAATAAAAAAAGGTAAACAGAGACACGTCTTTACTCGAGCCCAAATGATATGGGCATTTTGGCTATTGCCAATACTGATATTGGGAGAGGGAGGTGAATACTGAAAACTGATACAGTATAATGTCTGAAAATTTCTGTGCTTTGTCCACTCGAGAATTTAAGTAAACAGCAAGTGGAACAGGGCTTGTTTATTCAGCACAGCTGTTAGCAACCATGAAGCTAAGCAAATTAGATCCACGCTTTAATTAGTCCCACAATAGGTTTGGAAGTGGTGCACTGGTCATAAAAACAGTCTTCCTAATGTACGATCACATTTTCAATCCTCCACTATTCACCATAAAGTTGTCAAGTGTTACAAAAATATAAATTAAACAAAGAAACATCCCTATTCATTGTTTTAACAGTCACATATGGTGAAGGTCTAATTAGTAATGACTGCAGCAGCATTTTTTGTTAGTTTTTTTGCAGAGAAGTTAGGATTTCAAACAAACTGCATGAGGACGACAAAGATAATGTTACTACCACTGATATATATTTACCTCTATGTTAGATTTATTGGTCTAGCTAATGTTAGCTTGCTAAGTTGAGAGGCATGTAGTTAATGACAAGTGGGTTGGAGGATTGAAAATAATTAAATGTTGTTGTTTTTTCTTTTCTGTTTGTTTTATTTTACAGATCAGTTAAAATATACTTATAATGCTCTGTTCGGCAAAATATGCTATTGTTTCCCTGCTTCGGCTGTGCTGAAATTGAAACTTAAGTGAACCACGATGACTTGAAAGTAGTCAGCAGGCCCCTTCTGCTGGATACAATGTACAATTACAGCTGGTTCCCAGCATTTTATGTTTGAACATTAAAAGTGCTTATATTGGTGCATAATGGAACAGTTATCACAGATACTGATAGGTCCTCAAGTGTCTATATTGGCCTAAAATATTAACCCTACGAATATATCGGTCAGGCTCTGGTTTTTACTTTAAATTCAAGAGCCAAAGAAGCAGAAACAGCAAACCATACTGAGACACTTAAACAGGCTGTGCGCGCTCCCATGGCAGCTACACATTTTTTGCCACAACACCAGCTCATCTTTCCATATGTCGACCACTTTTTTTCCTACAAACTCCTTCACAAACTGACCATCAATGCGCTGCAGCCGTGGTCTAAATTCCTCATTTTCCAGCCACTTAAGGTTGAGTTTGCATTTACCCAATTTATTTCTATTCCCAAAGTTTTTTTCATTTTTCCTCTAACACCCAATCTGAGCACCGACCAACCAGAAATAATTACCGTACTAATGGTTCCACGTGTTAGGGGTCACCAATGCGATGCCCGCGGGCACCTGGTCACATTAATTAATTATAGTTTTAATTTTAAGAAATAACATTTGCAAGAATGTATATTTGAAATGAAAATAATTAATAAAACTTTAAAAATAAATAGTTTTATGTATAGTTCAACAATATTGCCTGGGGTCAAAGTTCAGAATCAGACCACTCCCCATTGCTGCTGCAGCAGCGCAGATACAAGCTAGTTTTACCTCCCAGAGGGGAAAATGGCAGAAAAACTTAATAAAACACATTTGCACAGTGACTGGGAGGAAAAGGTCTTTCATAGTGTTGAAAGACAAGTGCGTCTGTGTCTCAGTGGCTGTGGCGACAGCAAAACACAACGTGGAGCGACACTTCACCAGCTAACATGCTAGCTTCAATGCTAACTAGCCCTTGTGGCTCACAACAGGCATCACACACAAACAAGAGTGGTGTGGTGTATGCAGTCCAGTGCAGCGAGGTCTGCTCAGACCGTTACATTGGAGAAACTAAGCAGCCTCTTCACAGACGAATGTTCCAACACAGGAGAGCAACCTCCTCTGGACAAAACTCAGCTGTTCACCTCCACCTCACGGACAAGGGTCACTCATTTGAGGATGAAAATGTGCAAATTTTGGACCGAGAACACAGATGGTTTGAGAGGGGTGTGAAGGAAGCTGTTTATGTTAAGAGAGAAAAACCTTCTCTTAACAGAGGAGGAGGTCTGAGATTTTAACTTTCCAAGACTTATAACTCAGTTTTGGGGCTGATTCACAAACGTTTTACACCGGATGGGAGCAGAGGTGTCTTGTCTGTGAATTAAGCTGGGTTTATACTAGCGTCGACATGTCTTTTACCTCCCGTTGAGTGAACCCAGCGCTGACGTGTGTCACCGACCGCATGAGTGTTTATACCTCTTTAAGACGTGAGGATAATCCCTCCCTCTTCCCTCCCACTGCATACGTCACGCGCACTCACACTGCATACGTCACACGCACGTTGGCTGTTGCCGGAAAGAGGAAGTAATTTCAACAGTTCACTACGAAGAAAATGTATTCGCAGGCGGCAAAAGAGATGCTTCTCAGGTTGGATGACGAGTCGGAGGACGAGGATGAAGAAAATGACCTTATATTAATGTTATTGACCGCGAACATGGAAATACGACGCGAACGGCGTTGGCACGTTCGCCCGCTGAACAGGACCAGATCTACACAAGGCGAGTTTAGCTTGTTGGTTCAGCAGATGCGGGAGATGGATGACGAGACACACTTTTCATATTTTCGAATGTCCGCTGCTCGTTTTGATGAACTTGCCCACCGGATCTCCCCTCACCTGCAGCACGCACCGACGCACAGCGCACCGGTCTCTGCCCCGGAGAGACTGGCTGTGACGCTGCGGGTCCTGGCTTCTGGGTGCTCATTCACTGCCATCGCTGCCAGTTATAAGCTGGGGAAGGCTACTGTATGCTCTGTACGCCCATATGGAGGTAAGATGCAATATAATTAATGTCAGTACTGATGTTATATTTGCACTTTATTTTGTAATTTTATGAAACATATTACTGTAAGAACTACCGGTATCTAAAACAGTGGCGGGGTCACGTGCTGCGGGGTCACGTGCTGCGGTGTCATAGACCATATATGGACATCCAAACAAAAAACGCCCACAAACTTTGAACCAATCACACGCTGCGAGCCGCATCGTCGGCTTCGAGAGTTCTGTTTGGGGGCTATGTACACGACGCCTATGCACCGGGGGATCACAGCGGGTGTGCGGCCAAAAGTTGCGCATGGTTTGCTCACTCAACGGGGGGTAAAAGACAGCCGACGGGCCGAGTATAACAAGGCCTTTAGACTAGCAAAGTTTGTTGAGAAACTCTCTGTTGTTGGGCTGTGAGGTGTTTTTTGTCAATTTACATACAGTTGTTGTGTCTTCTGTCAGAGACTTCAAGGGAATACTGTTAAGGTGTGATCTGTCAATTTACATGTATGTGTTACCTCTAGTGCTGTGCGATATGACGATATATATCGTGGGGACGATAGAAACGCGTCTATCGTGCTACTTTCCTTCTATCGTCTCTATCGTGATAAATAAGAATAAAAAAATAACTGTCGCAAAGAAGCTTCATATTGTGGTTTTGCGAGATGACGGCGCTGCTTTATGTTTGACGCACGCGTGGGTTTGCGACACATGCTTTACGTTGTTAAACTCGAGATGCAGGGGCATGAAGTAGCATCTCAACCGGTGTCACAACAAGGAGAAACAGCTGCACAGGCAGCCCAAGAAGAATAACTTTTACCAAAAAGAGGGGGAAGCTCACCTTGTTAGCTTCCATTATTTCGCTCTGCTGAAACTCTGAGACAAAATGGGTCCAGAGGACACGAACCCAAAGTCCAACCGAGTCCGAACTCGGGTCCAGTTAACAATACAAAACCGACCAGAGACACAACAGAACCGGAATCAAAGGCAACGTTTTCTCTTTTCTGTTTCTTGCCTTGTTTACTCCAGCTTCCAGAATGGATTTCTTCTTCGTGGGTTTTATTAGCAGCCGTTGTTTTACCGCCACCTGCAGGAAAAATTTGGACCAAAGTAGAAACTCAAATTTTACTTGATTTTATCACTTGTTTTATTTGATTTTTGCTTTTGTTGCACTTTGTAGCACTTTGAGATTTTTATTAATGAAAAGTGCGTTTTAAATTAAATTTATTATAATTATTATATTAACTCCTTTTCTACTTTGGTCCAAATTTTTCCTGTACACACACATACACACACACACATCGTGTTGTATATATCGTGATATATATCGTTATCGTGATATAAAAAAGTCCATATTGTGATATATGATTTTTTCCATATCGCCCAGCACTAGTTACCTCAGCTTGCAATTTACATATATTGGTGCGTGACTCCTGTTATAAATCCACGCACAGTCTGGTTCATTGTATTGATAAAACTCCTCGTATGAGAAGCGAAACGTCTTCTGTTACAAATAAAGTCCAGTAGATCTTGTATTGAACGCCTTTTTGAACAGGCAGAAGAGCAGCTTTGAGCAGGCAGATGTTTCTCATGAGGCAGTTTCAGGTGTGGAGCTCTTGAAAGAAGCAATGATGAAATATGTGCAAAATAATTTAAGAGTAAAAGATGTGATGATTAGTTAAAATGATTTTATATGTACAGCACTTTGTTGCAGCTGTGGTTGTTAAATAAATAATAATCATGCTGGCAAGGGCGTAAATTTCATCTCATTATTGGGGGGGACCATAAACAGGGAATTTTTTAAGAGCAATTTTGGGGGGGTCGGCAAAGTTACAGTGAAATGTACTGCGAAATGTACAGAGGGAAGTTTATCCAAACTGCATGCATATACTATATGCAGAATAATCAGCAATAATATTGATTTAAATGGCATGTATTAGTAGTCTTAATACTACTACTGTATTAATCAGTACAATAGTGACACTCATTACTCTTATTAAAAAAAATTAATGTGTTCAATCTTTGCCACTTGTTATTTTGACAAGTGGCAAAATGAGAATTTTGCAAAATAGGTCCCCTCTAAATATTGTTTAAATTTCAGTTTGGCTTGTATTCATAGATTGCTGTGGTCAGTGTCACTGATAATCTGGTACCACACCTTCCCAAAATCTTAAAGCTTAAAAAGAAAACAGTTTTCAAGGAGAAGAAATACTTTAATGCAGGGGTCACCAAACTTTTTGAGACTGAGAGCTACTTCAGTGGGACCAAGAGGCACAAAGGTCCACTTGTTCGTTCCAAACAAATTTGCATGGTTCAACTTTAATTATAGTATTAATAATAATACATTTACATACATGTGAATATATGACTGCCTGATCACATCTGATCTGGTCTGTATTATTAAAGACTCCACACAATGATTTAGCTTGGTAAATATGATCAATTATTATTGATAATTACCAGTAGTGATTAGAACTCTCAATCAAGAACTTGAGTCCTCAGTTTGAATAATTTTTTGGCTCTTCTGTGCAAATGTAAATTGTTCTTAGCTTTGACTGGGAGTGTGGATGGTTGTTTGTCTCTTTGTCTGTCTCTGTGATGGACTGGTGACTTGTCCTGGGTGTCTCCTGCCTTCACACAAAAGCAGCTGAGATTGGTTCCAGTCCTAAACAAGGGGGCATAATGGATTACTTATTAACTGATATTTAAACATAAAAGAGGAGATATATGGATGCAGTTAGAGAGGACATGAAGGTAGTTGGAGTGAGGACAGAGGACGCAGAGGACAGAGTGAGGTGGAGGAGGATGACTCTCTGTGGCGACCCCTGAAAAGGGAAAAGCCGAAAGAAGAAGAAGAATAAACAGTGACATTTTTTTATTAATCATGTGACATAAGTATTGATCCTCAACATTTTTTATAATAATAATTTATTGATCAACGGATACAGATTTAAACTATAATTGAACACTAATATACCGCTAAGCATGAGGGGAAATCAACACAAACCACTCCCCATTTTTTTGTTTTGTTTTTGATTTTGGCACTATGAGTTGTAATTCTTGTTGGTTTTGATCAACAGATACAGATTTAAACTATGCATTGAATTTACATTTATAAATTCTTCTAATGTAGTTCATAAAAACTAAACTTCAAGTACACAGCCTTATTTTAAAGTATAAAATGAGTATACTCTTAGTACACTTAAATAAACTTATTTTTAGTATATCTCAGATAAGTACCTAAAAAGTATACTTCAAGTCAGATTACTACACAGCCTTATTTTAAAGCATAAAATAAGTATACTCTTAGTACACTTAAATAAACTTCTTTTTAGTATATCTCAGATAAGTACTTAAAAGTATACTTCAAGTCGGATAAGTACCTTAAAAGTATACTTGAAGTATACTTTAATATACTACTTTTTGCTAAGGGTTATAAAATCATTTTAACTAATCATCACATCTTCTAAATTAATTATCTTTCACATATTTTATCATTACTTCTTTCAAGAGCTCCACACCTGAAAATATGATGAATGTGAATCCATCCTGCTCAAAGCTGCGCTGACATTCTTCTGTCTGTTGTGAGCCACCAGGGAGCTAGTTAGCATTGAAGCTAGCGTGTTAGCTGATGAAGTGTCGCTCCTCGTTGCGTTTTGCTGTCACCACAGTCACTAATGAGACACAGACACACTTGTCTTTCAACACTGTGAAAGACCTTTTCCTCCCAGTCACTGTCACCAATGTTTTAAGTAGCTACTTACTGGAAGTTAATAGTTTGTGCAGCAACTCACTCCCACCCAGAGGCTCCGTGCCGGAGCCTGTGACTCCGGTGCTGTTGTTGTTCCTTGTAAACATTGGACTAAACCATTCCTATTTTTTCTTAGAATAATGGCGGATTTCTCTCTTTTTTTGCCTTTTTATATTAATATTATTTAAAGACACGGTTTCCTTTATTGAATTATTGGGGGGACAGATCTATATTTCTCCAAGATTGGGGGGGTCCGGATTCCCCCCCAGCTGGGAATCAGCTGCAGGGCCACACCCTAAGTTTTAGAAAGTTGAAATCTTAGACCTCCTCCTCTGTTTAACGATGGTTTCTCTCGTTTTACATAAACTGCTTCCTTCGAACCCCTCTCAAACCACCTGTGCTCTCCCATGTACATATTTTGGACAGAGAGCCACATTTTAAAATGTTCCTTTGTTTATTATTCTACATTACTGATATTTTGTATCTGCAAGAGTTAAGAGTTATTCTGAAATGTTACAAATATAGCAGTTAGTGTAAAACGGGGCTTGATTGGAAAATGTTATTGCTAATAGGTTCTTTAAAATGCTACAGATGTTTTCATAGTAAAACAGGCATATTTTGAATGAATATTACAAATGTGTTCATTCCTACAAAACTGTTAATAAAATATTTATAAAATACACTGAATTTCAAATGTTACAGATCGAGTTTAACATAAAAGAAATAGTGTTTTATGTTTAAATATCAGTTAATAGGTCATCTGTTATGCCCCTTGTTTAGGACTGGAGCCAGTCTCAGCTGCTTTTGTGTGAAGGAAGGCGACACCCAGGACAGGTCT
>JBBPBX010072967.1:0-17939 GCA_038048925.1 Garcialebias charrua | reverse complement strand
CCCCGGACTGTTGAACAACTTAAGCTGTACATCAAGCAAGAATGGGGAAGAATTCCACCTGAAAAGCTTCAAAAATTGGTCTCCTCAGTTCCCAAACGTTTACTGAGTGTTGTTAAAAGGAAAGGCGATGTAACACAGTGGTAAATATGTCCCTGTGCCAACTTTTTTGCAATGTGTTGCTGCCATTGAATTCTAAGTTAATGGTTATTTGCAAAACAAAATAAAGTTTCTCCGTTCGAACATTAAATATATTGTCTTTGCATTCTATTCAGTTGAATATGGGTTGAAAAAGATTTGCAAGTCATTGTATTCTGTTTTTATTTGCGATTTGCACAACGTGCCAACTTTTCTGGTTTTGGGCTTGTAAGATAAATCATAATTTTGTACATAAATAAGACACTCTGGTTATTTAGCCGCGGGCATCCACCGTTCATCGTCAGGAACTGTGACCCTAGACTGCTCGTCTGTGTGCAGCTTTCTTGTTGCAGTACAAGAATCAGACAGCAGATGGTGTTTCACAGAATACAGGTAGTCCTAAGAGTGACGGCGGCCTCGACTTACGGCATTTCGGCTATAAGAACGCGTATCTCATAAAAAATAAAAATAAAAATCTTATTTTATGCAGTGATGTCAGTAACGCGTTACAAACTAACGCGTTACTCTTGTCGGACCACTTTTTTCAGTAACGAGTAATCTAACGCGTTGCTATTTCAAAATCTAGTAATCAGATTAAAGTTACTTATCCAAATTATTGTGCATTACTTTTTTGTCATTTTCTGTAGTAGCCTACTGTAATTTAATTTTATTTCCTCAATGCGTCTCGGGGAGTGATAAAAAAAAGACTCGAGTCTATACGGAAATTGGGTCACCTGCTATGGCTGATGTGAAACCTGACACCAGCGTGCGTGACAGAAACGTAAACACGACTGGACTGAGGTGCTCACACCGAGCTGAGGAGAAGTAATTGGAGCTGAGAGGAGGAGGTGATAAAAAAAGACTCAAGGAGTGACGTGACATCTGCTCTATGCGACCTGAGTTTCAGCATGGCATCTTGCAGCACGCGTAGCATTAGCATCTCGTTGCGGTCTCCTGTTTGGGAACGTTATGGCTTCCTTGTTAAAAGACGAGCGCAAATTCAAAGCTGTGTGTATGGACGCTGTTTCACAAGACTGGATCTGCAGCAGACAACACGTCTAACTTGAACGGACTTAACGATATCATCTGAACGTGAACGAAGAAAAGCAGCTTGCCAACACCGCTAACAGCAGCTGCAACTTTTATCAGGTAATTCAGATCAGTCCAGATCAATAACACAAACTGTAGGAGTTTTTAAAGCTCTGAATCTACGTCTGATGTGCAGGCTTTACTGAGCGTCGCTAGGGCGGCCGTGGTGTAGTGGTAATGGCAGTCGTCTCCCGATCGGAAAGTTGGCGGTTCGACTCCCGGGACCCGCACCATGTGTCGTTGTGTCCTTGGGCAAGACACTTAACCCTGAGTTGCTCCCGGTAGGACTGGAAAGCACCTTGCATGGTAGTCTGCCGCCACCGGTTTATGAATGTGTGTAGCATTCAATATATGTGTAGCACTTTGAGATTTTCAGTAATGAAAAGTGCGTTATAAATTGAATTAATTATTATTATTATTATTATTACGACGTCTTCCATCACATCCATCACGTCAACACTTAAGCACTTTATGGAAAAACTAAAACTGATAGTGTCAACATGTCCTAGAGCTGATTAAAGCCCTGATGATGATGATGACGATGACCGAAAGATTCACCCACCTCAATTGTTCAAGAAGAGGTATTGTTCTTTTATTATTACTGTATTATATAATTAACCTTTTTAATTTAAAATTATAATCTTATTAACTTTTTTTTAACCTCTTTGTGTTTTATTTCCAGTCTGGAACAGAGTTAGCAGCTGTCTTCTTCCTCTTCAGGGACATCCACCTGCAGCTAAGAAATCTGTGATGATGACCCCGATGCATGTTCAATCATCCAGAAACATCTAAAAAAAGCTAAGTCTGGTTCTCTGGACATTCAAAAAACAAAACAAAATAATTGTAGAAACGTTTTGTCTTTCATCAGAAAGACTTCCTCAGTCTGAGGTGCTGTATTCAGCTCAGTCTTATAAATAGCACCCTCTCACAGTGGATCAACCAATTGGCTGATGACAGCTGAAACCAGCTGCTCACATGATCAAGGAGAACCATCAGCCTAACAATGGATCATTAGCACCTTGATGGTTATTTGCTATTCACAGAGGGCTGAGTGATACTAGCAATAACAGCATTGTAAGAGGGGGACAGTTGAACCCGGAGGCCTCCACCCCTGTTTAATGATGGACGGTTTCTTTTCACAAAGATGGCCTCCTTTACTCCTCTCTCAAACCATCGTTCCTCTCTATCAAGGATGTGAACATCTTCATCCCTGAAAGAGTGACCGCTGGCCTATACAAACGTATTGTTCACTTGACACATTTTCAAAGTACGGTAAACATTTTATGTCTTTTTTGTAAAAAATATTATTTGTTTAGTGAAGTAAAGAAAGACACTATTTTTTATATAAAGCAAGTATTTCTTTATTCATTCAACCTTCATTTATGATATTGAAATCAAGAAATACCTTATTTTTATCAAAAGTATTTATGTTTAATGAACTCGAGACTATTTTATGTTTTATAAAAACAAGTATTTCTGTGCTAAAGACCATTATGTTTTTTGAATATTTTTAATTAGTAATTATTTTATTAAAACATTTAAATTTTTTAGGTATTGTGACAGAGGGTTCTTGTCAGCAACTGCTGAAAGTAACTAATAAAGTAACTTAGTAATCTAACTTAGTTACTTTCCAAATCACGTAATCAGTAACTTAACTAAGTTACTTTTCCCAAGGACTAATCAGTAACGTAACTACCGTATTTTCCGGTGTATAGGTCGCACCTTTTTATGTTTTTTTTTTTCAAGGCCTGCGACCTATACACCGGTGCGACCTATATATGGCTTGCAGTGGTGGGCACCGCTAATTAAAAAATTAGTTCCACAATTTCTAAAACGCTTATTAATTTTTTTAGGTCCACAATTTCAAAAGCACAAATGTCTTATGAAAATTAGGGGAAGCTAATCTAATCCGCTATTTATATATTTCTATATTATATATATATATATATATATATATATATATATATATATATATATATATATATATATATATATATATATTATATATTTATATATAGCCGGCAGCGTTATCAATATTTGCACTACACTGCCAACTGAAAAGTAACAAAAATGATCCTAAAAGGATGAAATTACAAAAATCAAAGGATTTATTTAATACTTTACGTACATATATTCTATTCGGCCACGAAATTAACAAAAAATAGAATGATCTTTTAATCCCTAAAACCACGTTTAAATCTCAAATACACGGGTGTGTCGCCACCGCATTTATACATAAAGTAACCCAAATACATGAAACTAACGACTCGCCGTCGAATGGTCGACACAAAACACACAATAAACTCCTCCGGCCACGTTAATTTGGCTTGAAACAGCGGGGTTCTCTACGGATTTATCCATTAGTAACCCAGCACTACCGGTGTAACAGGCAGACACAGTTAGCGTCTATAGGTAGTCAACAGATTTAATGAAAAGTAACTAAAATACATGAAACTAACGACTCGCCGTCGAATGGTCGACACAAAACCCTCAATAAACTCCTCCGGCCACGTTAATTTGGCTTGAAACAGCGGGGTTCTCTACGGATTTATCCATTAGTAACCCAGCACTACCGGTGTAACAGGCAGACACAGTTAGCGTCTATAGGTAGTCAACAGATTTAATGAAAAGTAACTAAAATACATAAAAATAACGACTCACCGTCAAATGGTCGACACAAAACCCTCAATAAAATCATCCGGCCACGTTAATTTGGCTTGAAACAGCGGGGTTCTCTACGGATTTATCCAAGTACCCAGCACAAACAGTAGTCACAGTTCACCCGAGTTCACCTCTGAGTGACCCGGACGTCAGTGGCGGATCTACCATTCAGGCGAAGGAGGCCGTGGCCTGGGGCCGCCAATCAGCAGGGGCCGCCAATGAGCAGGGGCCGCCAATAAGCAGGGACCCCAGCCATCACCTACATCCCTAACATTGCTCCTGCTTGTTAATGTACGTTTAACATAAAAATAATTATAGTTACGATGAAAACTATCTTTAAAAACGCAACAGAAAAAACGGTTGAGTTTTGTTCCCCCCTACTAAAATGGACTATTCCGTCATGCGTCATGACGTCACCCACTAATCCAGGAAGTGCTGTATGCTCGCTGCTGTTTACTGAGAAGGAAGCGGGAGACAGGAGACAGAAAGCGGAGCTGAAAAACGTAAAAAGCGTCAAAAAACAATAACGTATGTTTCTTCACTACCGAAAGTGACAACCTTTTTAATGGGTCGAATTCTAAAACTTCATCAACTGTTAATGACGGTCACGAGCGGCAGCGGCCCATTTAAAAGTGTGGCGGAACCGCCGCAGGACATCAGGATCCAGCCAGGAGGAAGTGGCGCTGAGGCAGTGACTCAAGAAGATGAAGATAAAGTATTTACAGCAAGATGAGGTACGAGTTTTAGAAATTATTTTGTAGGTTGGGTAAAAGAAATCCTAACAGTAATCAGCTGAGACAACCACTATTTTCACGTTTTCTTTCTGTATCAAAATATTAAAAGATATTCGACCTAAATCTTCTGACTTAAATAGGAGAGAGGGGATTATATATTTTACCTACTTTAGTTCTCTGCCCTGCTTGCTTAGTATACAGTATTATTAAATTATTCGGACTTTACATTGAATAGAATAGATCTAAAATATTCCACAGTTATCTATAAAAAAAATGCTCAACCATTTTACAAAATATTTGACTGTTAAAACTTCATCAGACTATCATTGTTTTGTTATTTGGTCCATAGTCCCTCCATTAAATACATTATAAAGCACAACTTATAGCTTTCAGAGTAATGCAAAAATGTGTTTTTTAATAATGACTGGTTTGCTTTGGACAGAAATGCCACTGTTAGTTTAAAACAACAGAATCAAAAGGCTAGGATTGCTAAATTAAAATGTTATCTAAAATGTAAAAATTGATATAAATGAAAAGTGACATTCCCTGATGCATGCTCAATAATCCAGGTGGAAAAATCTGTGACATTATTTGAGTCATTTAGTTTACAGTACGTCTTACAGTCTGTGTAAGTTTTAAGGTTTAAAAAGAAGTCAAAACTTTCAGTCTTAATTATGGAAACTTGGATAAATGAGAGCCTTCACATGTGTTAAATGTAATAATGTCTTATTTTTTCTTTTATTTCCTCCAACACTAACATTTGTTGTTTTTTTCAGATGCAGTCTTTAAACATGCATCATTAAAGAACAGAAACAAGACAGAAGACAACTTTCATAGAAGTCCAGCTGAATAATCAAGGTAATTCATGATCACTTAATGCTGTAAAAAGTGTCTCATGCCTGGACATCTTGCTGTTCATATCGAGCCAGTGTGTGAATTCATCTCAAAGTACCACATCTCAACTACACACACTCACTTTTCACATTGATCTAACAACTGTTCCCTGTTACAGAATATGTAATATAACGTTAAAAGAATTAAAGTTGTGAAAATCTTATAATTTAGGAAAATATATTTCTACTGTATTGCTCACATCTACCCTCTCTATTTGTTTGTGTTTATTTAGTGTTGTTGAATTTTGGTGTAAGACTTGATTTAGAGCCTTTTATTGCAATAATAAAACATCCATCCATTTTCTTCCTCTTATCCGGGGTCGGGTCGCGGGGGGTAGCAGCCTAAGTAGGGAGGCCCAGACTTCCCTCTCCCCAGCCACTTGGAGCAGCTCCTCTGGGGGAATCCCAAGGCGTTCCCAGGCCAGCCGAGAAACATAGTCCCTCCAGGAGGCATCCTAACCAGATGCCCGAGCCACCTCAACTGGCTCCTCTCGATGTGGAGAAGCAGCGGCTCTACTCCGAGTCCCTCCCGGATGACTGAGCTTCTCACCCTATCTCTAAGGGAGAGTCCAGCCACCCTGCGGAAAAAACTCATTTCAGCCGCTTGTATCCGAGATCTCGTTCTTTCGGTCACAACCCAAAGCTCATGACCATAGATGAGGGTGGGAACGTAGATCGATCGGTAAATTGAGAGCTTTGCCTTTTGACTCAGCTCCCTCTTCACCACGACAGACCGGTACAGGGCCCCTTTACAAAGGTTTGCCTGGGGCCCCCAAATGTCTAAGTCCGCCACTGCCGGACGTTGTCAAGATGGAATAGTCCATTTTTAGTAGGGGGATAAAGAAATCGACCGTTTTTTTTATTGCGTATTTAATGATCGTTTTCATCGTAACTATAATTATTTTTATGTTAAATGTACATTAACAAGCATGAGCAATGTTAGTGATGTAGGTGACTGCACGGGGCGAGGCGGGGCCGGGGCCACTGCTGAAATGGGACCCCCAGGCATTTACCTACATGGTAGAGCCGAGTCTGTTCTCAGCTCTGCCCCCCTCCCCCTCACACCCTTTCCTCCTCTGCTGTTTACGGTGGGGAAAAAGGTAAAACAAGCAGCATAAGAGCTTGTAAATAAGTTTATTGGTTTTTACTGATAGATAATTAGTTATTAGCGGTACTGCATTTTAAATAAAAATAGCACAAATCCGCTTATGAATTATAAAAGTTAGTCAATTCACAAAAACGCTGACAAAAAGTTTAGGTCCACTGTAAGCGGAATAGCGCTTTAGCGCTCTCTAGCGGTCTGTGCCCACCACTGATGGCTTGTTATCACTTTCGGCGAAACAAAATTTTAAATCCAGCTAATTTCACATCTACGTTCATTTATTAAGGAAAAGTTCAGCTCAGACACATATTTGCTATAATTTTTATCAAACAAATAATTGTTTTTAAGTGTTAATCTTCTTAAAAGCCTTGCTGTGCGCTCCTGTGGCAGACATTTGCAGCAGAGCTAAACGTAGGTGCGACCTATACACCGGTGCGACCTATCTAGGGATTTTTTCCTATCTGTCGTATTTGTGGTAATTGGATGGTGCGACCTATACACCGGTGCGACCTATACACCAGAAAATACGGTAAGTTGCTTTTTCAATGTAACTATGCCATCACTGATTTTATGTGTTTATCACTCAAATAATAAATCAGTCTCTACAATCTGGTCATGTTCCTCTGCCTCTAAAAACCGCCATCATTAGGCCTCTTCTGAAAAAATCTAATTTGGATCCCGACATTTTTTCTAATTACCGCCCAATTTCACACCTCCCTTTTCTGTCTAAAGTGCTGGAAAAAGCTGTTGCTGCTCAGCTGCAGGATCACCTACAACAACACTCCCTGTATGAGAAGTTCCAGTCTGGATTCAGGGCAGCTCACAGTACAGAGACTGCATTGCTGAGAGTTACCAATGATGTCCTCTTGGCTGCTGACACTGGCTCTCCCTCCATCCTTGTCCTCCTTGACCTCACTGCAGCCTTCGACACTGTGGACCATAGTATCCTCCTCCACCGTCTTCATGTGGAGGTCGGTCTCTGCGACACCGTCCTGGACTGGTTCAAATCTTTCCTCTCCAACAGGCTGGAATGTGTTAGTCTTGGCAACGCCACGTCCCAGACAGTCTGTGTCTCCTGTGGTGTCCCTCAGGGGTCGGTTCTGGGGCCCCTGCTGTTTTCCCTTTACATGCTGCCTTTAGGTCAAATTATTAATCAGTTCAACATTTCTTTTCACTGTTATGCCGACGATACACAGCTCTACATCAGGACTGGAGCATCCTCATCTTCCACCTTGTCATCTCCATCTTCACTCACTGCCCTCTCTGCCTGCCTGGAGGCAATTAGGGCATGGATGAATCAGAACTTTCTTCAATTAAACTGCTCCAAGACTGAGGCCATACTGATTGGCACCCCTCACCAGGTACAAACATCTCCTATAACAAGACTTTCCTTTTCTGGACAAGACATCCCCCTCTCCACCTCTGTTACTAATCTTGGAATAAAAATGGACTCCAATCTTACATTTGAAAATCACATTAAGCATCTGTTTAAAACTTGCTTCTTCCATCTTCGAAACATCTCCAGACTTCGCCCATCCCTATCTTTTTCCGATGCTGAGAAGCTCGTCCATGCTTTTGTCTCCTCCAGGCTCGACTACTGCAACTCCCTGTTTATTGGAATCCCTGGCAAAAACCTTCAGAAACTTCAATATATTCAAAACAGTGCAGCAAGGATCTTGTTGAGAGTTCGTAAATTTGAACATATTACGCCCATTCTCCATAACCTTCATTGGCTTCCTGTCGCCTACAGAATTCAGTACAAAACTGCTCTCATTACACATCAATGCTTACACGGAACTTCACCAGATTATCTGAAGGATATTCTTATTCCATACTCATCCACCCGTTCGCTGCGGTCACAGAACAGTAATCTCCTTCACATTCCGAGAACCAAATTAAGGACCATGGGTGACCGGGCTTTCAGTGTGGCTGCCCCCCGCCTGTGGAACTCTCTTCCTGACTGTCTGAGAGCCCCACAGTCTGTGGTTGACTTTAAGAGCGGCTTGAAGACCTTTCTTTTCAACCGAGCATACTCTACCTCCTCATGATTCTACTTTTGATCTTAGCTGATACTGTTATTGATTTTAATTGTTTTATTATTTCTTTTATTGACATTTAATTCTGTTGCACCTTGTAGCACTTTGAGATTTTCATTAATGAAAAGTGTGTTATAAATTGAATTCATTATTATTATTATTATTATTATTAAATGTTCTTGATTTTATGTGTACAGCACTTTGTTGCAGCTGTGGTTGTTTTAAATAGCTTTATAAATAAAGTATTATTTTTTTTAATTATTATTTATAAGCTGATTTACGCAGTTTCCGCAAGTTTTTGGCAGTGTCCGCCAGTTTTCGGCAGTGCCCGACAGTTTTCGGATAGCTTCGGCCTCGACAGCCGGCTTCGGACGGACTGTGTCCGATCAGAGTTTGCTGCGCTCGGATACATGAGCTGGGAGCTGAACAGCAGTTTTGCCGAGGGACGGATGGACGAAGGAAAACGACGCTGTGGACCGCGTGAAGCAGCAGACAGCGAGCTGTACTGGAGGAGCCACGAGCTAACATGCAAACCCCGCCCGGCCCCACCGGGGACACGAAGCCGACGGACGGCGGAGAGGTCTGCTACGGCCGGGAGCTCGCCTCGATGTCCGCCTGGCAGCCTCAAATGTTGGATGGACACCGAGCTAACATGCTAAAATGCGGAGAAACAGCTGCAGAAGCCTTTTGGATGGGCTAAGATGCTAACGCGCGCAGCTATTAGAGGGAGCTAACATGCTAACGCGACGCGCAGCCTGCTGGAAGGACACCGCGGAGAAACGGCTCCCAGTAAGTTATTAACTCTTTTTCCCTTCATTGTGGCTCCAAATGTATGGAGTTAACATGCTAACAATCCTTCCTGTAAACAGTTTGGACCGCGTGAAGCAGCACAAAGCTACAGAGCTCGGACGTGCAACGAGCTAAAATGCTAAAAGACGGAGACATGCTTGACCAGCTCAAATAAATTAATTTTTTTCTTTTTCTTCTACAGTATGTCTCCAAATGTACTGTATGTTTTTTTTAATAATTACCGTATGTAGGGTAGAGTCAGAGAG
Source organism: Garcialebias charrua (assembly GCA_038048925.1). Taxonomy (NCBI): domain Eukaryota; kingdom Metazoa; phylum Chordata; class Actinopteri; order Cyprinodontiformes; family Rivulidae; genus Garcialebias; species Garcialebias charrua. Next base: position 8,234 of record JBBPBX010072967.1, on the reverse strand, counting down.
TCTTTATTGTCATTTGCACCGCATGTGGTACATGTGATGAAAACGAGATTATGTACACAGGGTCCCAGTTACATCCAACAACAAATGCAAGAGAAAAACAGTAATAACATCTAGGATTAACTAAGAAAAACATCAACTAGTAATACACTAAGCCCTAATGTAGTAGAAAAACATCATTATAAACAGCAGCACGAACATGAGTCTGTATGAGCAGATGGTCACAAATGAACACAGCAACAAGAAAACAGATCAGCATCAGCATGATGTGATATTTTGCAGTGATTATTCTTATTATTTATTTATTCATGAGTCTAACAGCCTCAGGGTACTGTGTTAGGATAGGAGAAGTGCTTGGTATTTGTACAGTACTGTACATGTACGTGTATAAGTGGCATCTGGTGTGTGCTTTCCGACTTACGGCAATTTTCGAGGTACGAATGGGCGTAGGAACGGAACTCGTTCGTAAGTAGAGGACTACCTGTATACAGTAGCTTGTTTCCAACACACACACACAGACTGCAAAATCCTCACGGGTCTTCATGAAGCTTTGCTGTCGGACTCATGGTTACAACCATTATACCTTCAAAATGAACACAATAACCATCTAAGCATGATCATTAGAAGAACAGTGCCAAACACCTACGTAACTGAAATTATTTAAAAACTATTTACCGGTAAATATTACAGTATAGAGAGTGGTGGTGCAGAGGTTAGAGAAGGTGGACCTGTTATCAGAAGATCGCTGGTTCAACTCCCAGTACAGACAACGCCAAGATGGTGTAGTGGCAAGGGAACTGGACTTGGGATCCGGAGGATCCTGGTTCGAACCCAAGCCATGGCATAGTTTTGTGGTGTGTTTGAGCAGCACATCTAATCACTACTGCTCCCCGGCGCGCTTTCTATAGCTGCCCGCTACCACCTGGTGGTGATTGGGTTAAATGCAGAGTCAAATTTCGTCTTGTGTGGAAACATGCATAGATGACAAAAATATGACATTATTATTATCAAAATGTGCGTGGGATAGGTGAAGCACCCACACTCACATGTATGCAGACGATTTACAAATCTATCTGCCAGTCACTCCCAACCCCTCACCTAGTTCAAACACTATTGTCAACTGCTTAAATGACATTAAGCACTGGCTTTCTCAAAACTTCCTCCACCTAAACACAGATAAAACTGAATGCATTTTATTTGGTGCACCCAATGACACCAGCAACATCCTTCCCAGTCCCAGTGTTGGTTTTCCCCTCCCCCACTCCAACCCGGTGGTCAGAAATCTTGAGTGCAGCTTGACTCCAACTTAAAGTTTGATAAACAGATCAGTTCTGTTGTCAAGACCAGCTTTTTCCAGCTCCCTCTAATTTCTCAGCCGTGGTTGTACTGATAGCTGTTATTACTGTAGCTACCGCTAGGGGAGCTGTAGGCTACTGCATGTAGATACTGTACAGAACGTAGTAGAAGAGTTGAATAAAGAAGTTATCAAGCTAACGGCACGAGGCTTCTTCCCGATGTTTTATTCTTACTAAGAATAAGAACATTACATGGTACCAGGAGTCGTCGAACAAGAAGCAACACAATGATGGATGCATTGAAACCGCCAGGTCCGTTGAAACTGACTGGAAACGTGGATGCAGGTTGGAGAGCTTTTAAACAGCAGTTCATGCTGTACCTCGCTGCTGTCGGAGTGGAGAGGTGGGCAGATGAAAGGAAAATTGCCATGCTGCTCACCGTCGCCGGAACAGAAGCGATAGAAGTCTTCAACACGTTTGTGTTTGCTCAACCCGAGGACAAAGATAAGTTTGAAGAGGTTGTGAAGAAATTTGATGAACACTGTTTGTCAAAGAAAAACGAAACTTATGAGAGGTACGTCTTTCGCTCACGCCTACAGCAAGCGGGTGAGTCATTTGATACCTTCCTCACAGACCTCAAGCTTAAAGCTCAGTCATGTAATTTTGGTGACCTCAGAGACTCAATGATAAGAGATCAGATTGTGTTTGGCACCAATGAGAAGAAACTGAGAGAGAAATTATTAAGAGAAACAGAGCTAACTTTGGACAATGCTATAAAAATATGTCAAGCCAGCGAGTTAGCACGAAGACATGCCATCTGTTTTCAAGAGCCTGCACAAAGAACAGCACATCATGAAGATGAGTCTGTCAATGCAGTGATGAAAAGAACATCTTGGAACAAATTTAAAAATGATGACATTAAAAGCAAAGACAATAATGAAGAAATTTACAGTTGCAAAAGATGTGGTGAAAAACACAGACAAAGACAATGTCCTGCCTTTGGTAAAAAATGTGCAACGTGCAAAGGACTAAACCATTATGCTAAAATGTGTTTCTCCAAGAAAAGAGGAGAAATCCACACAGTGCAAAAAACACAGACAAAGACAATGTCCTGCCTTTGGTAAAAAATGTGCAACGTGCAAAGGACTAAACCATTATGCTAAAATGTGTTTCTCCAAGAAAAGAGGACAAGAAATCCACACAGTGCAGAAAGACACAGCTGACTATGCATTAAGTGAAACATTTTACATCAAAATGGTGTCACAAGATGGACAAGATGAAGATGTCAGCTCACAGTCTTCAAAAGCAGACGCTGTTAAAGCTGTAAATGTGGTCGCAGAAGACAAATGGACTGCTCCACTATTGGTTAATGGGACCATAGTGACATTCAAAATTGACACTGGGGCCAAAGTTAACTTAATCAGCGAAATGGATTTCAACACATTAAAGGAAAAGCCTAAAATTCAGTCAGAAAAAGTCTCACCTCTGAAGGCTTATAACAACCAACCGATACAAACAAAAGGTGGCTGCAGACTGAATGTAACAGTAAAAGGCAAAAAGCATAATCTGCTGTTTACCATTGTGCCTAATGGGCATGAGTCTCTCATAGGAGACGAAACATCTGAAGACCTAGGACTGGTCAAGAGGATCTATCAGATTAATGCTGACAACATAGAAGTATCTGCACAAGACAAAAGACCAGCACCAAGCAGTGACAAGCTGGGCATCTCTGTATCTGAGGATGCAGAAACACATGTAAACATGGTGGCTGCCACACTCCCTGCATCAGATGTAATGGAGGAGGAGACCAACGAAGGAAGTCTTGTAAAGAAGAAGTCTCAACCTGAAAGTCAAAACTGCACCACAGAAGTGGAAAAAGAAAAAAGTAAAAAGGTGAACATGGTGGCGAAACAAGAGACATGTTGGGATCAAAGTGTTGAGCAGGACGAGAAGATGAAAACGAGGAAACTTGACATCAGTGACATGGATGAGGAAGACAAGAGTGTGAGCAAAAAGAAGAAGGGAAACGCTGTAACTACAGATGTTACGGAAACGAAAAACAAAAAGAAAGCTAAAGTCAAGGAAAACGGAGTGACGTTAGAAACACCGCAGGTTGAAATTGAGGAGGCAAACTTCAAAATGAAGAAAAAGAAAAAGGCAAAGAAGGAAGCAGCCGAGATGAAAAGAAAGAAGAAAAAAGTGGTTGAAGACAAACGTCACAGAGAAAGACAGAAAAGTAACTATGACAAGACGGCAAGACGTTTGGCACCTCTTCAGGAACGAGATGTTGTGAAGATTGCAGGTCCTGAGTTCTGGGACAGAAAAGCAACGGTGCTAAATGAAGTAGGACCCAGTTCGTTTACTGTTGAGACAGAAAATGGACAAGTGTTCAGAAGAAACCGGAGGAGTCTGTTAAAGGTTCAAGATGCTAACCATCAGGTCGAAGAGGATGAATCTGAACAACAGAGTGTTACATCAGATGAACACCAGAGTGAACCTCTTTCACCTTCACCAACAACAGAGACACTGAGAAGGTCTTCCCGACCTAGGAAACCTCCAGAGAGGCTCATAGAACAATTGTGAACTCTTGTGTAAAAAGAAAAAAAAGAAAAAAAAGAATAATTTGTTAAAGATGTTGTTTGCTTGTTGAAATGTAAAATAGAATTTGTGCAGTAGTTTGGTCATACTGGTTAAGATAAAAAATAATAATATTAATAATAACATTCTTGATAAGAAACAGAATTGTGTATTATAAATAACATGTTCAAGGTCAGGAGTGTTAATACTATCAGAGTTTGACAGTGTTGTAAGAGTTTGAATAGTTATTCAAAACCTGTCAGAAAAGGGGATGTACTGATAGCTGTTATTACTGTAGCTACCGCTAGGGGAGCTGTAGGCTACTGCATGTAGATACTGTACAGAACGTGGTAGAAGAAGAGTTGAATAAAGAAGTTATCAAGCTAACGCACGAGGCTTCTTCCCGATGTTTTATTCTTACTAAGAATAAGAACATTACAGAACCCAGAGAGGGTTATTTGGTTATTATTTGTTTTATTAATAGTGTTATTATTCATTTTATTAATAGTTATTATTTATCTCCTGAACTTTGTTCTGTGAAGAACCCAGAGAGGGTTATTTGATTATGCTTTCTGGAAAAAAATAAATTTTTACATTTAGGCACTCCTGCAATCGTCACACTTTTTCCTGTTACAAACTGACTCCGGCCCCCTACCAGAGAAGGGAAAGGTTATGTGGCCCTCACAGGAAAAAGTTTGGGGACCCCTGCTCTACGTAGTGTGATGGAACATGCCTCCAGAGATATCTGCAATCCGAACGCAGTGCCTTAGACAATTCAGCCACCTTGACAAGCAAACTTATGTACAATGGAATTTAACATGCTGTATAAGAAATTAGCCCTTAGAAACATTACACTTTGAAAATGTTTTCATTTGTACCCATTCTCATCTATAGGTGCAACCCAGTTGGTCTTTTTCAGTCATGCTTGAACCTGATACCAAGCCTAACTGAATAGTAGGCCTTTTACAGGAACTGTTGGATACCATAGAATGACATAGATGAGTCAAAAGACAAGGGACTTACAGTAGAAGATATGAAGAAATGTTGTCAGAAGTGGGATTTGAACCCACGCCTCCAGGGGAGACTGCGACCTTAACGCAGCGCCTTAGACCACTCGGCCACCCTGACATGTAAGGATACATGTAAAGTGATGTACATTTGGCTGTATTAAAAGCTGGCACTTACAAACTAAATGGTGCGTTTTGTATAACGTTTCAGTTGTGCACCTGTAAGATGTAGCTAGAACCCATTTTAAGTCCCTTTCAGTCATTTCAAATCCAGATAATAACTAATGTAAGTGCGAGTGCAGGCTCTTGGCTGGACCTTTTGGATACAAGATCTTTAAATATAGGAGGTAAGTATTTGGGGAAATACAGAAGTAGTAATCAAGAAATACTCTACGTAGTGTGATGGAACACGCCTCCAGAGAAATCTATAATCCGAACGCAGTGCCTTAGACAATTCAGCCACCTTGACAAGCAAACTTTTATGTACAATGGAATTTAACATGCTGTATAAGAAATTAGCCCTTAGAAACATTACACTTTGAAAATGTTTTCATTTGTACCCATTCTCATCTATAGGTGCAACCCAGTTGGTCTTTTTCAGTCATGCTTGAACCTGATAACAAGCCTAACTGAATAGTAGGCCTTTTACAGGAACTGTTGGATACCATAGAATGACATAGATGAGTCAAAAGACAAGGGACTTACAGTAGAAGTTATGAAGAAATTTTGTCAGAAGTGGGATTTGAACCCACGCCTCCAGGGGAGACTGCGACCTTAACGCAGCGCCTTGGACCACTCGGCCACCCTGACATGTAAGGATACATGTAAAGTGATGTACATTTGGCTATATTAAAAGCTGGCACTTACAAACTAAATGGTGCGTTTTGTATAACGTTTCAGTTGTGCACCTGTAAGATGTAGCTAGAACCCATTTTAAGTCCCTTTCAGTCATTTTAAATCCAGATAATAACTAATGTAAGTGCGAGTGCAGGCTCTTGGCTGGACCTTTTGGATACAAGATCTTTAAATATAGGAGGTAAGTATTTGGGGAAATACTGTAGTAGTAATCAAGAAATACTCTACGTAGTGTGATGGAACACGCCTCCAGAGATATCTGCAATCCGAACGCAGTGCCTTAGACAATTCAGCCACCTTGACAAGCAAACTTTTATGTACAATGGAATTTAACATGCTGTATAAGAAATTAGCCCTTAGAAACATTACACTTTGAAAATGTTTTCATTTGTACCCATTCTCATCTATAGGTGCAACCCAGTTGGTCTTTTTCAGTCATGCTTGAACCTGATAACAAGCCTAACTGAATAGTAGGCCTTTTACAGGAACTGTTGGATACCATAGAATGACATAGATGAGTCAAAAGACAAGGGACTTACAGTAGAAGATATGAAGAAATGTTGTCAGAAGTGGGATTTGAACCCACGCCTCCAGGGGAGATTGCGACCTTAACGCAGCGCCTTAGACCACTCGGCCACCCTGACATGTAAGGATAGATGTAAAGTGATGTATGTTTGGCTGTATTAAAAGCTGGCACTTACAAACTAATTGGTGCGTTTTGTATAACGTTTCAGTTGTGCACCTGTAAGATGTAGCTAGAACCCATTTTAAGTCCCTTTCAGTCATTTCACATCCAGATAATAACTAATGTAAGTGCGAGTGCAGGCTCTTGGCTGGACCTTTTGGATACAAGATCTTTAAATATAGGAGGTAAGTATTTGGGGAAATACAGAAGTAGTAATCAAGAAATACTCTACGTAGTGTGATGGAACACGCCTCCAGATAAATCTGCAATCCGAACGCAGTGCCTTAGTCAATTCAGCCACCTTGACAAGCAAACTTCTATGTACAATGAAAGTTAACATGCTGTATAAGAAATTAGCCCTTAGAAACATTACACTTTGAAAATGTTTTCATTTGTACCCATTCTCATCTATAGGTGCAACCCAGTTGGTCTTTTTCAGTCATGCTTGAACCTGATACCAAGCCTAACTGAATAGTAGGCCTTTTACAGGAACTGTTGGATACCATAGAATGACATAGATGAGTCAAAAGACAAGGGACTTACAGTAGAAGATATGAAGAAATGTTGTCAGAAGTGGGATTTGAACCCACGCCTCCAGGGGAGACTGCGACCTTAACGCAGCGCCTTAGACCACTCGGCCACCCTGACATATAAGGATACATGTAAAGTGATGTACATTTGGCTGTATTAAAAGCTGGCACTTACAAACTAAATGGTGCGTTTTGTATAACGTTTCAGTTGTGCACCTGTAAGATGTAGCTAGAACCCATTTTAAGTCCCTTTCAGTCATTTTAAATCCAGATAATAACTAATGTAAGTGCGAGTGCAGGCTCTTGGCTGGACCTTTTGGATACAAGATCTTTAAATATAGGAGGTAAGTATTTGGGGAAATACAGTAGTAGTAATCAAGAAATACTCTACGTAGTGTGATGGAACACGCCTCCAGAGATATCTGCAATCCGAACGCAGTGCCTTAGACAATTCAGCCACCTTGACAAGCAAACTTTTATGTACAATGGAATTTAACATGCTGTATAAGAAATTAGCCCTTAGAAACATTACACTTTGAAAATGTTTTCATTTGTACCCATTCTCATCTATAGGTGCAACCCAGTTGGTCTTTTTCAGTCATGCTTGAACCTGATAACAAGCCTAACTGAATAGTAGGCCTTTTACAGGAACTGTTGGATACCATAGAATGACATAGATGAGTCAAAAGACAAGGGACTTACAGTAGAAGATATGAAGAAATGTTGTCAGAAGTGGGATTTGAACCCACGCCTCCAGGGGAGACTGCGACCTTAACGCAGCGCCTTAGACCACTCGGCCACCCTGACATATAAGGATACATGTAAAGTGATGTACATTTGGCTGTATTAAAAGCTGGCACTTACAAACTAAATGGTGCGTTTTGTATAACGTTTCAGTTGTGCACCTGTAAGATGTAGCTAGAACCCATTTTAAGTCCCTTTCAGTCATTTCAAATCCAGATAATAACTAATGTAAGTGCGAGTGCAGGCTCTTGGCTGGACCTTTTGGATACAAGATCTTTAAATATAGGAGGTAAGTATTTGGGGAAATACAGTAGTAGTAATCAAGAAATACTCTACGTAGTGTGATGGAACACGCCTCCAGAGATATCTGCAATCCGAACGCAGTGCCTTAGACAATTCAGCCACCTTGACAAGCAAACTTTTATGTACAATGGAATTTAACATGCTGTATAAGAAATTAGCCCTTAGAAACATTACACTTTGAAAATGTTTTCATTTGTACCCATTCTCATCTATAGGTGCAACCCAGTTGGTCTTTTTCAGT